>JASAND010011911.1:0-22365 GCA_030248195.1 Trissonchulus latispiculum
GATTTTTGGACATCAAATTTTGACCAAAAATCCTTAAAATTTGGCATTTTCTGCCACCTCAAGGTGAGTGGGGGGAAGCCCAAAAAAGTGGGGGTGGGGCTGAGTGGGGGGGAAGGGATCGAGTGGGGGGGGCGCCCCCCACCCCCCCCCCCCCCCCCAGTAAAAAAAAGCGCAGGAAAAGACCTATGTACATAAGCTGGCAGATCCAGGATTTCGTGACGGGACGGGGGCGGTGAAATATTTCCAGCGGGGGGGTCTGGGCGGCGCCCGCAGACTGATAATTTTGAATAATTACCCGTTAATCTTGTTAAACACCATGCTGAAATTACAAAACTACAAACATATATATAAACCCAGTAAAAACAAATTTTCGCAACATTGCAAACGACTAAATATATATATATATACATACATGTACATAAGAGCAGTACGTAGCGTATTTGAACTAGAAATGCAATTTCTGCATTATGGTGGACGAAATTTTTTACGACGACCCCCCTCAGCGATCCCATCCAACCAAAACCTGAGCCACCCCAACGTCCAAGCTTTTCTCAAAGTTCACTGTGCTAAAACCAATACTACGCACTTTTGACAAATTAAATATAAGAAACGGGTTGGGCTAGCATGAAAAACTCAATTAGACAGCAAACAGTGAAACAAAATCAATATATATTCATGGTACTTTGCGAGTTAGAAAACAGTTTGAAAACAATTGGAAAATATTCATATTTTCAATTTTTTTCTAATTGGATATCAATTAGAAAACAATTAGAAAAATATTTGAATTCTTTTCAAATTGTTTTCTCCTCAGGAAAACATTTAAAAACAATCATAAAACAATTAGATATTAAATCGATTTCGTTTTCTAATTGATTTCTAATTTGGAAATCATTTAGAAAAAAATTGAAAAAAATTAGAAAAAATTTCGTAATGTAGAAAACAATTAGAAAACAATCAGAAAAAATTATTTTATTTCTAATTGTTTTCTGGAAATGGGCTTCGTGTGGAGGGGGGCATAGGTGTACCTTGAGAAAACGTGGGATTGGCCATTTGGGGTGGGGTCGGCACTTTTCCATTTGGGGGGAGGGGTTCCCCACCCAGGTACACCACAGCTCCAGGGAAACTACTTGATACATATGCCTCGAGGCCCGAACACACGCATCACAGTCCACTGAACTCCCCAGCCTCCACTCCGACACCACAAAATACGCCAAGCCTGACAAGTTTTCCAGAATTTGAATAATTTGATAACTGAATTGAAATATATTATAAAAATATAATTTAGACATGTAATTAGCTTGTCTCCTATCTGCCCAAACTTAGAGAAACCGTATCTCAAAAAATAAAAAGTGGGCTGCAACTCGAGATCTTTTCCACCACTTAATACGAAAACATAACAATTTATGCTCCCGCCTGCTCAATTTCAGTGAGCACAGAGTGAAGTATTGCATACTGCGCCACCGCCGTGAATCTACCACAACCTATCGTTTTGATAATTTTTGCGCGAATTTCTGCGGTGTACAACATACTTCGACATGATCCCTATTATCTATGATCCCTATTCCACTATTATCGTGTTTATTATCGCGAGAAATACACGTTTATAACGGTTTTATGGAATTCTAGACTCAATATTGACCTTATTCTGGACTCAGAAGCATGTTGGCAATCAAGTTTTCGAGGATAAAAACACTATCTATGTTAAGATTACTTAATGATTTTATGTTTTTCGGCATTAGCAATGGCTGAAAATGCTATTTTTGGCATAGAAAATGAAAACTTTTTGGGGGAGGTTTGGGGGATCTAAAAAGGCCCCCCAAAATTAGAAGCGAGATATAAAAACGCCTCAGGCGCGAAAATCTTTATAGTCTTTAGCTTTATGCACAGAAAATAGCTCAATTTTTGCCTTCTCCCATAGGTGTGACTGGGCAAAAAATCTGGGGCCCGTTACACAAAAGGTATTACTAAAAAATTATTAGTGCTTAGTTGATTAGTGTAGCAGTTTGATTATAAATAGCTAAAGTTGTGGAAGAGCCTGAGGAATGAAAAGATGAACATAACAAACACGTTTATTGCAAAGACAGAACAAACAGACTGAAAGGTTTTTTTTGGTTTTCGAATTTGCGTCAACTTTGCGTCCCGCTAAATTTAAGTTGCGTCCCGTTAAAAAATTTTGCGTCCAGACAGAGTTCTTGTTTTAGCGTGTTTTTAGTGCAAAAATTGTTTTATTTATGAAAATTTCGATAAGTTCTTTAGTGAAAGCTATTAAGACTATTTAGAAAGCTGATGCTGCTTAACTGTAATGCACGATTACAGGATTACCTACCTAGAATATAGATGCGTCCAACATACACGGCGGGGGGTCTGGGGGCGGAGCCCCCATAAGTTGAAGAATTTTTTGAAATTACAGAATAATCCGTAGTGGAAATGTTTAAAAAGATTTTATTTGGCATCTGTTGCATCTAACGAATGCCTTGAGTAATTTTCGATATTATTGACACACATTATTCCGAGTTTTCAACGTTAGTTAAACTAATTAAAGTATTAAAAATTTATGAAATATTTAGAAATATCATCTAGAAGAAAGGTAGTAAATATTAAAACGTACATTCGGTTTCGAAAACTCTGAGAACTACTGATCCTTGATAACACTATTGCAAATTAGCACCGGGGGATATGGCACCGGGGCGGAGCCCCCAGAAGTTCGAGATTTTTGAAATTACGGATTAAATCCGTAGTGGAAATGTTTAAAAGATTAATTTGGCAACGATTACATCTATTCTAACTGAAGCTCCTAACGCTAATGCATTTTTTGTGTTAATTGCATCTGTAAATTTTTGAATTTTGAATAAGTCAATAAATAAAGAAGCGTGTATGCTTCGTGCTGCATTATTCAACGGCAATATATACAGTGAAGCATTTGTAAATATTATTAACGCTAGTTACGATAAATTCATAGGGAATTGCTCGTGCATAGGCCTTTTGTATTTGAAAATCTTTGAAAAATGGTAGTCTTGCATTATTTCAAATTGCCATTTGTGTATTTTTTGCGAAAACGTTTTTAGAAGAACCAAAACATTACAGTTACAAATTTGTTAATTTCGGGGTTTTACTGTACTACTAATCTTGATCCTGCCTGACCTGTTGAATAAAAACAATATGTAGAAATGTTCACGATTAAGCACTTAGTAAGATCCATATATTTATTGAAGTGAAATTTACGAGTTCGAAAAGATCTGATATGGACGCAGTTCAGGTGGAAAACAACAAATAAAGCCCGGTTCACGATGGTGTGCTTTGTGCTTTGTGCTTTGTGCTTTTGTGCTTTTGTGCTTTGTGCTTTGTGCTTTCTCGGTTCATGATGGTTTGAAAAGCACAGTGCTTTGTGCTTTGTGCTTTCCCGGTTCATGATGGTCTTCTGTGCTTTGTGCTTTGTGCTTTTGTGCTTTTGGTGTGCTTTGGGAATGTTTGACAATGTCAAACATTTTGACTTGTGCTTTCAGTGCTTTCCAATCAAAACAGACCTTGTTCTATGCTGATTGGTCGAAAACTGAAACTGGAAGTCACATGATCACTACAGTATTGCCGGTGTTGAATTATAGCTCATTTGGACACGATAAAAATGAAAAATTGAATTATTGAGAGCATGAATAGCTAAGAATTATCATGAGTTAGCTTAGCTATCGTAAATAAATAAAAATTTCATGCAAAAATTAATTAATTAATTAATTTTGTGATAATTATTTTTAATTATTATTTATAATCATTGTTATTATTAAATTAAATTAAATTATATTATTCGAAACGTCAATAAATCCATCCTGTTAACGTTTTTTAAAACACCAAAATTTTGAATTCCGTCCAAACTGGCTTCCGTGACCTGTGCTTTTGATATTGTGCTTTCTCATCATGAATCATTTGTTTTCTGTCTCCTGAGCACAAAGCACAAAGCACTGTCTCCTGAGCACAAAGCACAAAGCACAAAGCACAGGAGACAAAAGCACAAAGCACTGGAGACAAAGCACAAAGCACTCCATCGTGAACCGGGCTTAACATTGAATAACATTGAGGCATGACCTTGCACCTTCGCATTCCATGACAAAGTAGGAAACACCGGGGGTCTGGGGGCGGAGCCCCCAGGACCCGAAGAAAATTTTGGAAAAAACGGAAAAATTAGTAATGGAAACATTTACAGTTTTTACTCTTACAAGTGAATTTTCTTCCGAAATAATATTGCGTCTAGCTTGCGTCCCGCTAAATTTTCATTGCGTCCAGATAAGAAACTTTGCGTCCAGACGCACATCTGGACGCAAAAAACCCTGCGGTGACTGATGCTTAATGTTGAGTGATTGACCAATGGACTGGTATGCATGGACAGCCAATTTCCAAGAATACTGGTCTGACTTTCGATCAGCCGCTGATCCAATCCAGCTAAAGAATTTACCGAGTAAACTGTTGTCTGACTGATTCTAATTTCAGCAAAACTAAAATTCCACATTTTGCGAAGTGAATGCCACTTTCAAATGCCTTCACCAACGTCCATCCACTTGGTCAGTCAACAGCGAATTTCTGGCCACTTTCAAGTTAACAAGGAGACCCCAAAAGGGGTATGGTTCTGCAACTGAGCAGAAACGATACTAATCCCTGGTTTAAATAGATGATTTCGAATTTCGGTCGCCTTTTAGTGCGTACGCAAGACGTGGTCAGCATAGATGTACATTATAAAACGGGTAGCTAGCTTTTACACGTGTTTTAGTATATATATACATGTATATATATATATATATACTTATATACATGTAAATATACATATACATATACACATACATATATATATATATATATATTTATATATATATACATATATATAGGGACTAGGGACTGTTGACTGGTTTGCTGGCTATATCTTTAACATTGGAGTTAGCCAGCCTTAGCCAGTCAATTTTGATAGTCCCATTATTTTAACACTAGAATTAGCCAGTCAACTGCGACTGGCTAATTTTTAAATGTTTGTGTCCAATTTTTATATTGCTAGACATACTATAATGTGAAAGGGGATGTATTACAATTTAACTGAATGTTGTCTCTGCACAGGTGCAATCATAAATGTGAAAGGTGGGGGGGGGGCGCACACACACACACATATATATATTTATTTATTTATTTATTTATTTATTTATGTGTATATATATACACATATATATGCATATATATATCCTATATATATATATATATATATATATATATATATATATATATATATATATATACATACATACATAGGGACTAGGGACTGTTGACTGGTTTGCTGGCTATATCTTTAACATTAGAGTTAGCCAGTCTAAGCCAGTCAACTTTGATAGTCCCATTAATTTTAACACTAGAATTAGCCAGTCAACTGCGACTGGCTAATTTTTAAATAATCTTTGTGTACAAAATTTATTTTGCTAGACGCACTATAATGTAAAAGGGGATTTGTTATGCAAATTAACTGACTGGCTAGTGCGATACGCACTAAAAGAAAAGACGCACCACTAATTTCACTTGATTTGGCGTTCTTCGTACCACACCTAATCCACAATTTCAGAGGACTAAAAGTTTTAGCTTATCTAGCTGGAATATTCATGCTTATGTGATTTTGGCATCAACTATACCTATTTGTGAGTTGCCTCCGTTTTTATGGAGATGACTATAATCAGGATCGGTTTCAAAATAAGGACCAGCTACAAGCTAATGATCGGCTGTTAGGCTTTCAGGGTCGGGTTTAGAGGGTAGAACCTGAGTTCAGGATTGTCTAAAACTTGAAACTTAGAAGCCAATGCTAAATGGGATTTAAGGTTCCGCTCATGAAAGATGCACTGAGAGGAACAGTTCGAATATTAGAAATCAATCTTGCAAAGGTTGCGAGTACGAGCATTTTTAATAAGCTAATAAGTGAAATATGAGGCTTTATCTGCAATTATGTTGAGGTTGTTCAATATTACGGAATTACTGTTGCACACTGTTTAGGTATAACAAGCTACAGATAAGTTACCAGTTGTGACAATGCACGTAGTTATTATTGGCTGAGTGCTATGTTTCATAAAAACCAGCTTTTCGAGTATTTCTGTTTAACAAAATTCGGGTTCGCATTCATTACGAGGCGACACATCTCCTGTACCTGCGTTCAAACGCTTCAGAAAAATTATAGCAGAAGCGTAAGTTAGGTAACTATATGTACAAACAGAAAAGACAGTCGACAGCCTTAAGAAAATATTGCAACTAATCAGCCAAGCTGCTAATTGTGAACTGGTTCCAGATGTTGGTAACCTAATTTGCATAAATATAGCATCCCTGAAAAATATTCTGAGTAATCAAAAGCTTGCGGGGGGGGGTGTGCAAACATAACCACAAATGGAAGTCTGACTTGGGGGGACTGAAACAAAAATTACAACCTATCGAAAGCAACAACAGATCGTACCAGCACACAAGCTTAAAAATAAAAGAAGCTCAAATTTCTGATTTTGCAAGTATTAGGCCCCCCTTCGACTAAAAAAACGAGCAGAACAACATACTAGTCCAATGTTAAAGTTAGGGTGAATAAGAGTACAGAAGTGCGTCCATAGTGCCAAGCATAGCTACTTTCCGTGGCAATAGTTCTGCCTCCAGGCAGAACAAAAAATTTTCGGCACAGGACACCAGCACTTACATACGGTACATTTCATGAAAAGACTGACAGTTGGCATCAAGCGATTTTTACAAATCAGCGAAAACTTCTGATAGAGTTTGCGAATAAATGAAGAAATATCACCAACTATTACGAAATTCTCCTACTTTGGCGAAAGTCGTCTTGATAATTCGCCAATTTGTCAAGTTCGCAAATGGTCAATCTTTTCATGAAATGTACCGTACACTTACTCAAATAAACAACGACAGCTTTTATTAAATCATAAAACATAATACACAGATAAATAAACAGAACAAAATAGCCAAAATTGCTGAATACAAAAAATTCTAATTTATTGCAAACTTTTTGAATGCCGGAAACTAAGACCCCAGAAATCCAACAAAAATCTTCCCGTGTATACACGTAAAAAATACTAATTTTTAAGGATAAATTCCCACCCACAGCATCAGAAACAGTACACCAAATCCCATGAATAAGGCAGCGACAAGAGAAACCAACAATTCCTTCAGCAGATTTCGTGTATATTTGGTGGCAGTGACTTCATAGACGAAGAACCAGGCCATAAAGAATATACCAATCCCCAGCAAAGTCAGCGTCAAATGTGGATACATAGCTGGATTGACTGGCCCAATGTACCGCTGCATTTTGCTGACATCAATCATCTCCATTATGAATGAGAATTTCGTTTCCAGAAAAAATACAGTTACGGCTAAAACAAAAGGTAGGCAAATCTTACACACCAACGAAGATGAGAAATACACACAGTAAAGAATACGTAAGACAAGTCTTGGCAAAGGTCATTCATCTGACCAAGTCGCCAACGGAAAAAACAAAATTAGACAAGCCAGCTGGCGTCAATCGAATTATCTTACAATCACCGCCAGAGCATCCTTTGCCTGTCGTAGCAAACTCGAAAGCAAAACATACTGTCTCGATATCCACCAGACTAAATACGGCACTCTTAGAAATGTTCCAATAGAAACTACAGGAATCACTTTTGTAGATGATAAATACAAAAGCTTTTGTAGAAAATACAGGTTAACTCTTGTAATTTCTACAGGTCGTCCTTAGTAGTATTTACCGGATATACTTTGGTAGAATGGATTACAAGTTAGACTAGTATTCAATACAAATGAAATTTAGTAGTAGTTGTAGTTTTCACTGGTTTACAGGTTTACTCTACAGGAAAGTACTCGATACGCAGATAACGCAAACAGAGTACATAAGGGCGACTGTGGTCATAATTTTTGAAGACTGAAATTTTTTGAATATTTTCAAATTTTCAGTCTTTCAGAACCCCGTGGGTGAATTTTTTGTAACGGCTGCTCCCTGCCGAAAATATTTTGGGAGCGGCCGCCTCCCACACCTGTTGAATAAAAACAATATGTAGAAATGTTTACGATTAAGCACCTAGTAAGATCCATATATTTATTGAAGTGAAATTTACGAGTTCGAAAAGATCTGATATGGACGCAGTTCAGGTGGAAAACAACAAATAAAGCCCGGTTCACGATGGTGTGCTTTGTGCTTTGTGCTTTGTGCTTTTGTGCTTTTGTGCTTTGTGCTTTGTGCTTTCTCGGTTCATGATGGTTTGAAAAGCACAGTGCTTTGTGCTTTGTGCTTTCCCGGTTCATGATGGTCTTCTGTGCTTTGTGCTTTGTGCTTTTGTGCTTTTGGTGTGCTTTGGGAATGTTTGACAATGTCAAACATTTTGACTTGTGCTTTCAGTGCTTTCCAATCAAAACAGACCTTGTTCTATGCTGATTGGTCGAAAACTGAAACTGGAAGTCACATGATCACTACAGTATTGCCGGTGTTGAATTATAGCTCATTTGGACACGATAAAAATGAAAAATTGAATTATTGAGAGCATGAATAGCTAAGAATTATCATGAGTTAGCTTAGCTATCGTAAATAAATAAAAATTTCATGCAAAAATTAATTAATTAATTAATTTTGTGATAATTATTTTTAATTATTATTTATAATCATTGTTATTATTAAATTAAATTAAATTATATTATTCGAAACGTCAATAAATCCATCCTGTTAACGTTTTTTAAAACACCAAAATTTTGAATTCCGTCCAAACTGGCTTCCGTGACCTGTGCTTTTGATATTGTGCTTTCTCATCATGAATCATTTGTTTTCTGTCTCCTGAGCACAAAGCACAAAGCACTGTCTCCTGAGCACAAAGCACAAAGCACAAAGCACAGGAGACAAAAGCACAAAGCACTGGAGACAAAGCACAAAGCACTCCATCGTGAACCGGGCTTAACATTGAATAACATTGAGGCATGACCTTGCACCTTCGCATTCCATGACAAAGTAGGAAACACCGGGGGTCTGGGGGCGGAGCCCCCAGGACCCGAAGAAAATTTTGGAAAAAACGGAAAAATTAGTAATGGAAACATTTACAGTTTTTACTCTTACAAGTGAATTTTCTTCCGAAATAATATTGCGTCTAGCTTGCGTCCCGCTAAATTTTCATTGCGTCCAGATAAGAAACTTTGCGTCCAGACGCACATCTGGACGCAAAAAACCCTGCGGTGACTGATGCTTAATGTTGAGTGATTGACCAATGGACTGGTATGCATGGACAGCCAATTTCCAAGAATACTGGTCTGACTTTCGATCAGCCGCTGATCCAATCCAGCTAAAGAATTTACCGAGTAAACTGTTGTCTGACTGATTCTAATTTCAGCAAAACTAAAATTCCACATTTTGCGAAGTGAATGCCACTTTCAAATGCCTTCACCAACGTCCATCCACTTGGTCAGTCAACAGCGAATTTCTGGCCACTTTCAAGTTAACAAGGAGACCCCAAAAGGGGTATGGTTCTGCAACTGAGCAGAAACGATACTAATCCCTGGTTTAAATAGATGATTTCGAATTTCGACGCACCACTAATTTCACTTGATTTGGCGTTCCTCGTACCACACCTAATCCACAATTTCAGAGGACTAAAAGTTTTAGGTTTTCGCTCCACCACTACGTTACAAGCAGCAGGCATTATAGCATTTTTAAGAACATTTTATGATTGCCTCTAAAGGTCCAAAGTGACCCTTTTGTTTCCTTCTCTGTTCCCATATTCAATTGATCTCAAACCTGTGTATCATGTGCAAATTCCGGGGTAACCTCAAAACTTTAGCCTCCGCCTGATCCCTTCTCTTGATCATTGCCAACTGATCTAACCCTTAACCTTCCAAATGATCTCTCAATTCGACATCTGCCTCCATTGATGTTCACTCTTATAGTCCTTCAGCCTATCTCTACTAAAGATGTTCCTCCGACAAATTCTCCTGAATTGGTGTCGCAGCACCCTGCTGCTATCTTCATTCAACAAACCAACTCATCTTCCACAAAAGCAGTGCGACCACATTCCATATCTCCAATCTAGAATACGAATACATGCTCTCTAATCTTCGGAGCTCCAGAAGCTAAGTTTTTCGCGTTTTAAGCGTAGACTTATAAAGTGATATGTATACCAAAATGCAACAAAAATAGAATTCACGCTGCATGCGACCCCGTGATCAGCCAGCGTTGTTCCTAAACTTCAATATTTTCAAATAGGGTATTCTAAGAACGATGTACATTGTTCACAGTGTCCTTGGCTAGGATGTGAACTCAACAGCGCACAGTTTTTACCTTCATTTGGAAAACCTTACAACCTTTATTAGAATTCCAGCAAGAATCAGTACTTTGTGTCTGCTGTCAGTTATATTTACAGAATCTGAACACTGAAATGGGTTACAACTACCACTTAATCTACAATGCTGCATCTCGACCACTACCACTTCCCATCATCCTAAAAAATGAATCCTGCCCTACACAAAAAGCTGCCATCAGAATAGCCCCAAGCCTTCTACATCGTGGGATCACAGCCATGAATCATTTAAAAACCTAAAATCATTTTTTACATTTGCTCTGCGTTGTATTTGCTGTGTGGTTGTAATGTGTTATGCCCACTTCCAAACTTCGTGGTCCAGCGGGACCAAGCATTTTCTGTGAAGTCCTTTTCTGGTGCCGGCTGGTGCTATCTGTAGCTATTTCCCCCCTCATGTCTACAATTTACCGAGAGTTAAGGGGCGGCCGCCTTCGGGTGGAGCTGCCGAGGTGCGCTCATCACACAGTCGGTGATGGGGAAATCTCCATCCTTGCGAAACGCCTCGGGTAATTGTTGAAGACAATTATTCGGTGTCAGCTAACCCCCAGTCAAATTTACAAAATTAACGTCAAGCTGACACTACTCCTAACCGGTGCAAGACCAACTGGAGTGGGGCGTACAGAAAAAAAAAAGTTTTAGCTTATCTAGCTGGAATATTCATGCTTATGTGATTTTGGCATCAACTATACCTATTTGTGAGTTGCCTCCGTTTTTATGGAGATGACTATTATCAGGATCGGTTTCAAAATAAGGACCAGCTACAAGCTAATGATCGGCTGTTAGGCTTTCAGGGTCGGGTTTAGAGGGTAGAACCTGAGTTCAGGATTGTCTGAAACTTGAAACTTAGAAGCCAATGCTAAATGGGATTTAAGGTTCCGCTCATGAAAGATGCACTGAGAGGAACAGTTCGAATATTAGAAATCAATCTTGCAAAGGTTGCGAGTACGAGCATTTTTAATAAGCTAATAAGTGAAATATGAGGCTTTATTTGCAATTATGTTGAGGTTGTTCAATATTACGGAATTACTGTTGCACACTGTTTAGGTATAACAAGCTACAGATAAGTTACCAGTTGTGACAATGCACGTAGTTATTATTGGCTGAGTGCTATGTTTCATAAAAACCAGCTTTTCGAGTATTTCTGTTTAACAAAATTCGGGTTCGCATTCATTACGAGGCGACACATCTCCTGTACCTGCGTTCAAACGCTTCAGAAAAATTATAGCAGAAGCGTAAGTTAGGTAACTATATGTACAAACAGAAAAGACAGTCGACAGCCTTAAGAAAATATTGCAACTAATCAGCCAAGCTGCTAATTGTGAACTGGTTCCAGATGTTGGTAACCTAATTTGCATAAATATAGCATCCCTGAAAAATATTCTGAGTAATCAAAAGCTTGCGGGGGGGTGTGCAAACATAACCACAAATGGAAGTCTGACTTGGGGGGACTGAAACAAAAATTACAACCTATCGAAAGCAACAACAGATCGTACCAGCACACAAGCTTAAAAATAAAAGAAGCTCAAATTTCTGATTTTGCAAGTATTAGGCCCCCTTCGACTAAAAAACGAGCAGAACAACATACTAGTCCAATGTTAAAGTTAGGGTGAATAAGAGTACAGAAGTGCGTCCATAGTGCCAAGCATAGCTACTTTCCGTGACAATAGTTCTGCCTCCAGGCAGGACAAAAAATTTTCGGCACAGGACACCAGCACTTACATACGGTACATTTCATGAAAAGACTGACAGTTGGCATCAAGCGATTTTTACAAATCGGCGAAAACTTCTGATGGAGTTTGCGAATAAATGAAGAAATATCACCAACTATTACGAAATTCTCCTACTTTGGCGAAAATCGTCTTGATAATTCGCCAATTTGTCAAGTTCGCAAATGGTCAATCTTTTCATGAAATGTACCGTACACTTACTCAAATAAACAACGACAGCTTTTATTAAATCATAAAACATAATAAACAGATAAATAAACAGAACAAAATAGCCAAAATTGCTGAATACAAAAAATTCTAATTTATTGCAAACTTTTTGAATGCCGGAAACTAAGACCCCAGAAATCCAACAAAAATCTTCCCGTGTATACACGTAAAAAATACTAATTTTTAAGGATAAATTCCCACCCACAGCATCAGAAACAGTACACCAAATCCCATGAATAAGGCAGCGACAAGAGAAACCAACAATTCCTTCAGCAGATTTCGTGTATATTTGGTGGCAGTGACTTCATAGACGAAGAACCAGGCCATAAAGAATATACCAATCCCCAGCAAAGTCAGCGTCAAATGTGGATACATAGCTGGATTGACTGGCCCAATGTACCGCTGCATTTTGCTGACATCAATCATCTCCATTATGAATGAGAATTTCGTTTCCAGAAAAAATACAGTTACGGCTAAAACAAAAGGTAGGCAAATCTTACACACCAACGAAGATGAGAAATACACACAGTAAAGAATACGTAAGACAAGTCTTGGCAAAGGTCATTCATCTGACCAAGTCGCCAACGGAAAAAACAAAATTAGACAAGCCAGCTGGCGTCAATCGAATTATCTTACAATCACCGCCAGAGCATCCTTTGCCTGTCGTAGCAAACTCGAAAGCAAAACATACTGTCTCGATATCCACCAGACTAAATACAGCACTCTTAGAAATGTTCCAGTAGAAACTACAGGAATCACTTTTGTAGATGATAAATACAAAAGCTTTTGTAGAAAATACAGGTTAACTCTTGTAATTTCTACAGGTCGTCCTTAGTAGTATTTACCGGATATACTTTGGTAGAATGGATTACAAGTTAGACTAGTATTCAATACAAATGAAATTTAGTAGTAGTTGTAGTTTTCACTGGTTTACAGGTTTACTCTACAGGAAAGTACTCGATACGCAGATAACGCAAACAGAGTATATAAGGGCGACTGTGGTCATAATTTTTGAAGACTGAAATTTTTTGAATATTTTCAAATTTTCAGTCTTTCAGAACCCCGTGGGTGAATTTTTTGTAACGGCTGCTCCCTGCCGAAAATATTTTGGGAGCGGCCGCCTCCCACACCTGCTCCCGCCCCTTTTGAAATAACAGGTCGCTCCAGTAAAATTTACAGGTTTTGTCTTGTAAAAACTACAGGTTTGCTATCTGATTCAGGATTGTCAAAAAGTCGAACAAAACTACAGGTTTCTTTAGTACTTTCTACAGGAAACTCTTGTAATAAAAACTACAGGTTTCTTTAGTATTTTCTACAGGAAATTCCTGTAATTTTTACTATTTGAGAAGCCGGTAGAAAATACAAAAGTTACTTTTGTGGAAAATACAGGAAGCTCCGCTAGTGACTGACCGCACAGGAGCACTTTGGTAGAAAACTACAAGAATTCCTGTAGTTTCTACAGGAGTCTTTTTAAGAGTGAGTAGAGTTGTTACCTAGGTTGTTACTATAACTGAAATACTGTTTGCTGTACCGTGCTGTACCGTCGCACCAAGAGTTTATAATATGAAGAGTGAGTCACTATCTCAGCTCTTCCTAATAGGATAAGCTTGCGAGATCCTCGGCACAATGAGATCGAAGTGTGGGGATGGTACTATCGTTGTTAAGCAAGCGCTCGTATATATGCGTTTGAACTAAAACGCATCTTATCGACTACTTGCTTACCGTATGTTAAAACTACATGTATCAGCGTTGCGAATGAACTAAAATGAAATTGATTGGTGCGGTGTGGCAACTGAAGTAACCAATGAGATTCATTTTAGTTCATCAGCATATAAACACACGTTTAACGACGCTAAAGGTGCATTCATGGTTCCTGACGCAAGCAAACGCGCGTATGTAAGCGTCTCCACGCGTCTGTGAGCATGAATTCGTTACAACTGATTTTAAACGGCTAAAACAGCCTTTCTACAATCTGAGGCGTCGACGCGCGTCTCTATACCGTCGCCGTACCACCTACAAGGTTTTAGCCTTAATGTGACGAGCATCTCGCAAGCTTATTCTTTTACGAAGAGCGGAGTGTCTCACTTTTCCTATTATAAACTCTTGGCACACTAATCTTTATTTTTATGTAGCGAAAGATTTTTCAAAAAACTCATTAATGCCATTAAATTAAGTTCAACTCTCTATAATCCCCCATGAAGCTACTTTCTCAGAGATTTACACCAGGAACTCAACAGGGAAATAAAAATACCCCGACAAGATAAGCTTTTCAAGAATATTTTCCACAGTAGACTACTGAATAAAAATTTCCCTGTGACACTACTTAGCAAGCAAGGTCTTTACAGCAGTGTTTCGCCGACGGCTAATGTGTAATGTTACGACCGTCGCCAAAATTTTTTGCTATTTTTCAGAAAAAAGTGTGTAACTACCTAAAAATTTCTAATTTTCTACCGTTTTGTTTACCAAGTATGGAATATGTATATAAGTATATTGGTAATGGGAACTAATTATTTTGCGGTGTTTTCGAAGCAGCTTCTTTAAAGTGAAAATTGAAAACTCAAATTTACAGCAAAAATTTGTGAACCTTCACCAAATCAACAAGACAAAGTTAAAAAAATTAAGCAATTATATATAACGCAACGAGCTGCATTCATAGGTAAGTACTGCGTAGCTAGAGAAAGGAAAAGCAGCAACAAGATTTAAAGGGGGTCTGGGGGGCAAAGCCCCCCAGAAACGGTATATATATATATATACGTGGAAACAAATTAATGCGCATAGGAAAAGGTTACCACTATTTGGCGAAACTTGTCCAAAATTTCTGTGTGACGTTACACAGTCGCCAAAATTTTTTTGCTATTTTCCAGAAAAAAGTGTGTAATTACACGCGTTGTTGAGCCAAAAAACACTGCTTTACAGCCTCTTCATTTCCAACTTGCACTTGTAAAGAAACTGTTCTCCTAGTGAAAAAGGTATACCATTTCAGGAAACCGGAACCGACAACTCCACTCGGTCGAAAGGCGAGGGTAGTTTGACCTCAGCTCAGTTTCGAAAAGATTGAGGACGTGTCTCGACCGTCTGCGGAAATTGGAGCTGGGGACGAACGCTTTAGCTGCAGTAGTCAGAAATTCATGTCAGGGTTTCACTAGTCAGAAATTAACTTTTCAAACTTTCATCAGTCAGAATTTTATTTGTTCGAATTTTGCAAAAACAATTTGTTTTGCTTCAGCAAAGTCTAACAAGAAGGCAGATCCTGATTATGATTCATAAATAGTCTCTAATCGACATGCACGACGACTATGAATGTAACATGGCTCAAATACCAGCTAGCAGCAGATCTCTTTCAAGAGGGTTCCCCACAACTGGGCTGGGTTGGGTCCGGCTACGTCTTCCAGACACGAAATGGCGTAGTCAGTTTCGTACGAATCATAAATCCGATCAAGAGTACACATGTAGTAACTACTGGATAAGGTGCTCCTTGTATGGCGCTATCATTGCACGGTCTTTTCGCGGAAGATGGAGAGGTCTGTCTGGACGAGCTACAAAATATTTAACTTTCGCAATACTCTACTCTACCACGTATGTGACGACATATTTTGTAAATTGAAGAGGGTAATGCACAGCAGACCAGCTATGAAAACAATACAGCACGTTCTAGAATTGCAAAACCAAAACAATTGCGCTTAAGCTTTTAATGCGAATACGTAGACATCACATCAGGACTACAACACAAGACATGTACATCTTTATGTTTACAGCAATTCTGTATAAAAAGCAAAGGAAATCAGGAACATGAACCAAAGTCACACTATTACGTTCCAATTTAAGTTCAACGGATTTTAAAAACTGAAAGCTCCAGGTTTCCGAAAAAACCAACGTTTGTACACGAACTTTGAATTTTTCAAATATAGGAAGAGAACACAATATTGTTTCTGCCTAATAAACTTTCAGACAACCACGTGGTATTATTATTAGCGTGGTAGGACCCGAAAGCAAAGCAACAGAAAAAGCTATTGCCAATAAACTAAAAGCGTCATCTTCCAAAATAAGGTTACACTTCTCACCCAGACAATGGGCTCGCAGAAAACTAAAAAATCTGTTCCCTCTATACACTAACAAATAAAAAACATATTTCAGTGAACCCACGAAAGACGACTGGAATTGACTTAATGAGGCATAACTGATGACTTCCAATACTGAAGAAGAAATCAGCTTCTTCGGTTAGATTTCATCTCAATTGGTACAATTCAAGCATAAACGAATGTCTTCCAAGCTAATGTTCCAACAACGAGCAATTAGTAGGTACTATTCAACAGCAAGTGATAAACCAAACCATAAATCTGTACAAGGTGAAATAAAAATACACAGCTGTGAAGGTGAAACTTGAATAAAAATATATTTTTAAGTAGCCGAAGGGTCTTTAATCCAAATTACATAATTGTTACAAAACTGTTAATCAAAACGATGTAGCTTTACATATAATTAAATTGACAGAACACACAACGTAGCTTAATACAGTATAAAACATGTAATGGACGAAAGTATTTACAAGATCATTCGATGGCGATGACATTAATATTCAATTAGAAAAAACAGAGACTGTTGAAGTTAACTGAAATTCAAGCCCAATTAATGTCTTATTTCTAGGCAACAAAAATTAGCTATAAGTTACCGTACGAATTGAAACTATAACTGTGAACAACTGACTACGGAAATGAGGCAAGAAATGCAGAAGCTATTTGGCTTTGCTCCGGGATGTGAGCAGGCTCAGGCCACCTCCATAATACGAAATTTTTATGGAGAAGCCGAAATAAACAATAACGAAGATCTTAAAGTTTCAACTGTTCATTTCTCGATAAGCACGTACATATAAATATCATATAGATTTAAATATATAAATAATTAAGAAGTGACATCGTCTGAATTGATAGTTTTCAGATAAAGAAAAATCTGATGAAAAAGAAAACACGACAAATTTCATCTCGGGTAAAACTAACTTTTTCTAAGCATATCGACTTTTTGCACCATAAAAACAGGTAGCCTAGAGAAGAGAGCAGAGTAAATCATACGAAGTGTCTTTAACAACAAGAACAAACAGAATTAGAACCACATTTGATAAATAACAGAATACATGTTCGGCTTTTTTTACAATGTGATGATTAAATAGCACACGCCACATAATACTCAACTTTACACTTTTACAACATAAGCTTTACACTAAAATACACTTCATATTCCACAGTCCCAAAGTATGTATTAGCATTAGCAAGTTCCAAATAAGTCAACAATAGTTTACGCCAATCCCCACTGAAAAATTCCTTGTATTAGGAGAGCGTCTAATTGAAATCTCTGTTAGGTAATACAATAGGAGCAATGAGAGACCAGACATAGACGGCCACACAGAGCCAAGTGCTCACAATCTTTACCCACATACTGGCCGGATTCTGATTGAAGGTTGAAGTGTCCGATGTACCTGGTCTAAAATAAAACCAGAATTAGAAAACATAACAACAATAATCATAATAATTACAGAGTAGGTGCCTATAAAATCTGAATATAAAATGCATAGCAAATTCCAGAGTATGCAGCAATAAGTCAAGAGTGTGCCACAATACATATACGTACTTTCTAAGCGGTCAGAGAGGTAACTATACTCTGCTACGTAACCACTGACTGACCTCCAAGGATGAACACCAGTGAACTAAACTGATTCAGCTGATAAATACCAAAAAGATTTGCGATTTCAGGATGTTCATCAAGCAGTGTTGTAACTCAAAACTATTGCGGTCGTCAGAAATAAAACTTAATAAAAAGACGGACAGCAAACACGTCTTGTAGTTTCTTAAATTTCAAATAACCAGACCACCCCACAAAAAACAAAAGCACTGAAGGTTATGCTTAGCACCACGCAGGTACCGAATTTTGAAAACACGGTGGTTCCTGCACTAAAATTTTCAAAAACTATCAATATCCATTACACAATAAAACCGGCATGCATGCGAGCATAAGTGAACAGAACTCACTTCAGCCAGTTAGTCAGAGACATCATAATGTAGAATGAAGCCAGCATGAACATGAAATGAAAAAAGGAATAGTTATAGTTGACACCGTCACCTTCGTCGTCATTGTCATTGGACTTCTTGGCACCAACCTCCGCATCATCATCTGAAAGAAAAGAAATATAACCAAAAACTACCAAACTCATAATACGAGACAAAACAAGATTAGAGACCGTTCCTAGCTCCTGGAGAATGCCACTAAACCAAACTAAATGAGAATACAAAACCACGGGACCAGCAAGCTTGTGTCCTCATTTTCATGCAGATTTATTTCGGAGACATAAGAGTTCATGGTTTTCTATTATGCACTCTTGACGCTAGTGATGCAATAAACAGAAACAATGACCCCAGTCACTATGCTAGGCAGCATTCGTGAACGCTTAAACACCTCAGTGTGATCTGTGAAAACAAAGCCACACCAATAATTATCAAAAACAGAGTAAGCCACCTACAACGTCTGCACAAAAATATATATTTAACCAAAGAATTTGGGAGGATATTATATTGTATAGTAGAAATTTGCGCGGAAATATAATGCAACAAATGAATGCATTATTGTTCATACATGAACGGGGGTCAAATTTCACTGACCCTTGTGAAAGCAAATTTGGTTACCCCTCGTGGAAGCGATTTTTGAAAGCGATTATTATCGGGTTTTGCCATTTTTAAAGAAAAACAGGGATTTTATAGCAAAAACGTTTTTCGGACGTTTTATAACAAAAAATAGCGATATTAAGTGAAAAATTCCGGCGGAGCCGGAAAAAGTTTGCAAATTTTAGTCGTATATACATCCAATTTTTGGGCAATCGGCTAACCCCTCGTAGCCAGTTTTCTTACCCTTTGTGGGAGCGATTTCGTGACCTCTTGTAGGCTACTTCGCCGAGGGGGAACTCCCCCCTTGTCCACCTGTGGTTTTCTTAAAAAACCTTCACCAATTATACATGGCATGCATACATTGCAAGTGGAATCCTATGAAGTGAGTTGTGTTGAATTGAGAATTGAGATGTGCAAAAAGACGACAATTACGATATTTGCGTCATTTATTATTAGAAGCAGACAGAGACACTGACTGTATCCCTTTTAATTTCAATATAAATGTTCTGATTACTAGCAACGTCCGGGAACCGTCTTCGAACTGAAAAGGTGAAAGTTGAAATAATTAAAACTGAAATGTAAGGTGTTGGTTTCCTTTCGGGTATTTTTGACTCATACGGCTTTAATCCTTTACGTAAATAGCTAAAACTTGCGAAATAATCTATTTCAGTGCTCTTTAACATTCTGGGACCAGTCTCGAATTTTTAGGCCAAAAGATAAGAAAGTTTTGGTTTTTGGCCTTATCCTTTCAGTAGGTAGACCAGACACCGGATTGGTTGGAATGGCTGGAAAAAGGACACAAAAATGAACATTTTTGCGTTTACAACCTTTGAGCTATCTCCAGTAGTTAAGTCAGTATAAGCAAAAAACCATTTCAATGGTTAAAAAATGGCCATTTTCGAGGAAATCCGTTTTTTAAAATTGCTGCCAAACCTTACGAACAATTTTCGTCCATTTATACTCAATCGATACAGCGTCCAAACGCACATTTTATGAATCCCTACTAGCCAGACTTTATTGTTTTCAGCTAAAGATTTGGCCGGAAAACCATTTTGGCAAAACTGCGGTTATTTTGTTTTAAACACGATTTCTCAAAACTACTAAAAAGATTCCGGAGATTTTCGCCAGAAAAAAAATTCGTACTATTGCGGAGGGACGTTTTTCTTGGTTTTGGCTAAAACTTTCTCAGTTTCGAGAAAATTTAGTGCAAAGTTTAAAAATTTAGTGCTTCAGTGCATTTTGCGAATTTTCTCAACCGTTAAGTGATACTGAGCGAAACCCCAAAAAGTCCCTCGGCCCATGTCCTCTGTATGATAGCGCAAAAAGAAATCTTGTCTGGTTCCGCAGTTTTGAAAAATCAATGTTCAAAAATTTTTGGTCTATATTTAGCCGTTATGTCAGAAAATGTTTGATAATTTTGCTAGTTTCGTAAGCTCATATGAATGTCCTGATAATAAGCTTTAAAACACTAATGTATAAAGCTCTTTCCAACTCCCAAAATTGCGAAAGCTATAGCGTTTTAAAAAGATCACGACAAAAGCACTGCACAAATTAAGGATACCACCACCTTAAGTCGACTTCACAGAACAATCACACATAGCCACATAGATTTAAACCTCAGCTTCATAAATAATTAGGTATGTTTTAATTTTCTTCTTATTACATAATAGAAGGATGAAACCAACCACCAACACAAAAAACTACACATCTAGCTGTCCCTACTTTTTCGCAAAAACGCACAAAAATCAAGTTATGAATCTTACCAGATTTTTCAGTTGTATTCATTTTTGAATAAGCTAAAATCAAAATGCCCGTAGCTTGCTATTCGTTAATATGTAAGAATCTAATGAAGCTTGCTCAAATAACAATTGAGTGCAATAACTTTCACCTGATAATTATAAAAACTAAGCTATACTAATAAATTGCTTAAAACCAATGTTGTAAGCAAGAAAATATGTAACAACAAAACATAGCCACATTATTAGTCAATTAATGGAAATTTGTGAACAAAACAGACTTATGAAAAGGTCAGATGTAATGTAAATAGAGATTTCGAAGGTGCAACATCACACTTCGCCAAAATTAGAGAAGGAAAAAGGGATTGTAACAGTGGAGTGATGAATCTGATATAGGAAACGCATTTAAGGTGGTGATTCCCTTTGGTCACAAGTTTGCACCATTATTACTCGTTCATTACTTGGAGTTAAGAAGCCATTTTTATATCAAAATGTAGCTTGACATTTTCTCTTTTTAATGCATGCCACAAAACTAATGTCGCTTTTCTAAAATATTTTTAACACATTTTAGAAGAAGTATAATTTTCCAGATTTTTTGCAGACTCAAGTAAATTTTTTGGCGAGACATCGGTTATATCATTCGATACCTCCATCAAATAGCTGGGGACGATTTTTTATTTATTGTGAAATCGCTCCTCGTTATAGAGAAATAAGCTGAAATGTGTGCTAACCTGTATTTTGCGTACTTTTTCCAAATTTGTCAAGCGATTACTTTAGCTTGAAAGCAGCAATCGGGGAAACTAAAAAATCGTCCCTGGGTATATTTGTGCAGAACACATTTGTTCAGTAGCAGCCCTCCACCTTGCATGGTGAATGCTCCACAATCTTTGGAAAAAATTGGTCGTGTTTTTGCAAAAACTACATTTTTTATGATAGCAGCCTACAGGATAGCAGTTGGAAGACGATCATGCATGGGATAATTTGTCCCTGTGAGACCTTCAGATCGACGCCCTTAGTTTGATTTCACGGCCTGCGTAGTTCAAGAAAAATTGGATAATTTGATTTCTGCAAAAATGACAAGTTTTCGACGCCAAAACAAGAACATCGGCTATATCTCGCGGTAGAGAAAAGCTAGAAACTTACCTTAAAAAGCAAAAATGTGCAGCTCAATGAGATCTTTCGAATGAATATAGTCATAACTAAAGTCTGACCAAAAAATGTAGGGAGCGAAACTGTTTTGTTTATACTGAACTACCGCTACATTTTTGCTGCAGCAATGTATATATTTTCTGAACCGTCATGTCAAGAACTTTTATTTGGTTGAAAAAATGTTTTAAAAAATTAAAATTCATCAAAAGAAGCAGATTTTTTAAGTTTTGAAAGATCAGTAGAAGTCAGGAAGTAGCCGTTCGGGGGAAAATGAGTTCATGTCCCAAACATATTGAATCCCGAATATCAGCTGATTTCGTCAAAAATTGCGATAGTCATTCAATTTTTTCGATTTTCAAAATCCTTTGATCTTTGCCGCTTTTCCAACTTTGACTGGCTATTACTCGCGACTCACTCAATGCAAAAATTTTTTAATTGGATTTTCAGGACCGCTTACGTGTCAGCTTTCATGTGATGTATGTGGTTTTTCAAAATTTGAAAATCGATTTTTTCGAAAAATACCACTTTTTGACCCAAAATTTCGACAATACGAATCCAGCAA
>JASAND010011912.1:0-33225 GCA_030248195.1 Trissonchulus latispiculum
ATACTTCGTTCAGTTACGTATTGCTGCCGAAATTAGGGTAGGTGGGGTCAGCGGCACTTATGTAGATGGGGGGGACAAAAATTTTTGCCTTGATCCCCCCTTATGGTTCGAAAAAATTTTTTGTCTCCGATTTGGCTGAGAACCTGCCCTTAGGGTAAGTCGAGGTCGCTGATTTCAAAGATTGAGTCGAGAGATCGATCCATGAATCGATCGATCAGTAGCGTAGGTGTAAGGTGGGGGGGGTTGGGGGGGTGGCCGGTAGCCCCCCAAGCCTTTTTTCAACCCTCCCCCCAAAACTTTTTAACTTAAACTTAAAAAAAAAACCCCAAAACCCTCCCCCAACTGGGGGGGGGGGGGTAGTGGCGCCGGAGGCGCGGAAAATTGCCAAAAATTTGGTATTTTTTTGGTAAATTTTTTAAAAATTTTCAAAAAGGTCTAAATTCGCGGCTTGAACTGTTCATTAGTATCGCGAAATACACGTTTTTAACTGTTTATGGATCTTATGACTCAATATTGACCTTATTTTGGACTTGGAAACATGTTGGCAATCAAGTTTTTGGGTTTAAAACCACTGTCTAATGTTAAAATTACTTTATGGTTAGATGTTTTTTATCATTAGAAACGGCTGAAAATGCGATTTTTGGCATAAAAAATGAAAAAATTTTTGGGGGAGGGTTGGGGGGGTCCTGGGGGGGGGGGGTTGGGGGGGTCGCAGGGGCCCCCCCCCCCCGGAAAATGTTGGGGGGAGCCTCCCCCACCCCAAATCTCGGCCACACCTATGATCGGTAGAATCGGTCGATCAAAATCGATCAAAAAATTTTGTCTCCGATTTTCGCGAAAAGTCGTCCATAGGGTAATTCGGGGACGTTTTGATTCCGAATCTACAGTCGAAATTTCATGAAAATCGATCCTGCGCTCGCAAAAATCGATTTTCATCGATTTTTCGAAAATCCGTCAATACGTCGATTTTGACAGCTCGGATCGAAATTTCGACTGCAGATTCGGAATCAGCGACCCAAAATTACCCTATGGGCGAACTTTCGCAAAAATCGGGAGACACAACATTTTTTGGTCGATTTTGGTCGATCGATTCTACTGATCGAGTCGATTCATTGTGATCCAGTCTCGATTCGATTTTTGAAATCGGCGACCTCGATTTACCCTAAAAGGCAGCTTCTCAGCCAAATCGGAGACAAAAAATTTTTTTTCGAATCATAAGGGGGGACCAAGGCAAAAATTTTTGTCCCCCCATCTACATAAGTGCCGGGGTCCAGCAGCGGTGTGTTAGGGGGGGGGGGTGGGGGGGGGACCCCTCCCCCTAAATGGAGGGGGGTCGCAGACCCTCCCCCCTACAAAATTTTTTCTACCCCTCCCCCCAAATCTGCCTTGGGCCGAACCCCCCCCCCTAAATATTTTCAACCCCCTACCTGCATTTTTGCAAGTTTTTAGCGAAAAATTCGAAAATTTTCAAAAAATTAGCGAAAAAGCTACACAAAAAAACTGCCACACCACACCTATGGGGGTCAGCTGCTTTTGAGATGAGGTGGGGTCCGGAGAAATCGAAGTTTGGGGGGGGGGGGGGTAAAAAATTTTTAGGTCAAAAATTTAGAAAAAAATTCGCAAATTTTTCAAAAACGTTATGTCCAACTAAAAATCAACAATGTTTCTTCATTTTTGCTGATTTGTTCGAAAAAACTTGGATTTTTTGCAAAAATTTTTCAAAAATTTCGAATTTGCTCAAAATTTGAAGTAAAAATTTTTAAGGGTGGGGTCTGGCAAATTTGGGTGGGTGGGGTCTGGGATTTGGGTTCGCTGTACACTTTAGGTTTGTATTCGGTCTTCCACTGTTTCTACTGAAGCACCTGTGGCTCAGTTAGTTAGAGCGTCTGCGCGTTAAGCAGAAGACGCAGGTTCGAACCCCGCCACGTGCCCGATATTTTCGGGTGCCCGGTGATGTACAACTTTCTGTCTTTAACTCGGTTCCTGTATAGTGCAGTGGGAGGCTTGAGAGTTATCTCGCTCCACTTGCGATGTACAATGCACTTGTGCGTTGAAAAGTTGTACACTTTGGGTTCGTATTCGGTCTTCCTCCTCTTTCTACTGAAGCACCTTTGGCTCAGTTGGTTAGAGCGTCGCGTTAAGCAGAAGACGCGGGTTCGATCCCCGCCAGGTGCCCGATTTTTTCGGGTGCCTGGTGGTGTACAACTTTCTTTCTTTAACTTGGTTCCTGTATATTGCAGTGGGGGCTTGAGGTTATCTCGCTCCACTTGCGATGTACAATACACTTGTGCGTTGAAAAGTTGTACACTTTGGGTTCGTATTCGGTCTTCCGCTCTTTCTACTGAAGCACCTGTGGCTCAGTTGGTTAGAGCGTCTGCGCGTTAAGCAGAAGACGCGGGTTCGATCCCCGCCAGGTGCCCGATTTTTCGGGTGCCTGGTGGTGTCTCTTTCTTTAACTTGGTTCCTGTATATTGCAGTGGGAGGCTTGAGGATTATCTCTCGCTCCGCTTGCGATGTACAATGCACTTGTGCGTTGAAAAAGTTGTACACTTTGGGTTCGTATTCGGTCTTCCGCTGTTTCTAATGAAGCACCTGTGGCTGAGTTGGTTAGAGCGTCTGTGCGTTAAGTAGAAGACGCGGGTTCGAATCCCGCCACGTGCCCGATTTTTTCGGGTGCCTGGTGGTGTACAACTTTCATTTCTTTAATTTAATTTGGCCACTTGGGGGTGGGGTCTGCCTCCAAAATTTCGAGGGTGGGGTCGGCACTTTTCCATTTGGGGGAGGGTTCCCCCACCCCACCCCCCCCCCGTTACACCTCATGGTTAAAAATAGTTAATTTTTTGCTCAGCAGCAAAAAATAGCAAAATATATTGCAATTTCTTAAGCATTTTTGAAAATTTTCCCACTCCAGGGGACGTATTCTCAAAACTTTGTTACAGATAGCCCAGTGTTTTATTTCGCCGACGGCTTGTGTGTAATGTTACACACCTCGCCAAACATTTTTGCTATTTTTCAGAAAAAAGTGTGTAACTACCTAAAAATTTCTAATTTTCGCCCGTGTTGTTTACCACGTATATATGTATTTATATAAGTATATTGGTAATGGGAACTAATTATTTCACGGCGGTGTTTTCGAAGCAAAGTGAAAATTGGAAACTCAAATTTACAGCAAAAATTGGTGAAGCTTCACCAAATCAACAAGATGCAAAGTTAAAAAATTAAACAATTACAACGCAACACATTTCATTTCAACTGTATTCATAGGAACGTTAGCTAGAGAAAGGAAAAGCAGCAACAAGATTTAGTTGGGATGATTTTGACTTGATAGAACGAATAAAATTTTATTAACATTAAACACGCAAATTTGTCTAAAGGGAAGTGAATGAATGAACAAATGTAGTAAAGACGAACCGATTGTTAAGTATAAGGTAAGAATATAAGAATGGTGTAGAAGGGGGGTATGGGGGCGAAGCCCCCCAGAAACGGTAAATATGTGGAAACAAATTAATGCTCATTGGAAAAAGTTCCCACTATTTGGCAAAACTTGACCAAAATTTCTGTGTAACGTTACACAGTCGTTAAAAATTGTTTGCTATTTTCCAGAAAAAGTATGTAATTACACGCGTTTTTGAGCAAATAAAAACACTGGATAGCCCTATCTGTAACTAGGTTTAGGGGTGTCAGTTGCAGCAACTAATAAAGCTAGTTATAATCATAGCTAATTGTAAGCTATATTTATCATTA
This sequence comes from Trissonchulus latispiculum, assembly GCA_030248195.1. Lineage (NCBI taxonomy): Eukaryota > Metazoa > Nematoda > Enoplea > Enoplida > Ironidae > Trissonchulus > Trissonchulus latispiculum. The sequence goes on from JASAND010011912.1 coordinate 3,745, forward strand.
GTAAAGCTAGCTAAAGTTTATTCTTAGCTAGAGGTAACCCTAGTCCTAGCTACAGATAGCCCTCTTCCTAGTTACAGATAGGCCTACGCCTATCTATAACTAGGTTTGAGAATAACAGTTAAGGTGCTGGTTCGGGTATTTGCAGCAAATTTTATGTAATTTGCTGTGACTGTAATTTGCTCAATTTTTGGAGTTCAACAATAATTTTATATAATTGTAAAACTTAGAATTTGCTTGTTACAACTAGGTGCAGTATAGCTGTCTCATTTCAACTCTTCCGCTTGAACAACATGATATTTGAACAACGACTTGCAATATTACATAAAACAATTATTGAACATGGATTTCTCGAAGTGTGGGAAGGCTAACGAAACGCGACCAGTTCAGGCTTCAAAAGAAACGTCTTCCCGAAGGCTATTTTTTCTGAAATTGTTTAACGAGTAAAGAGTCTCAAGATTTTGAGAAAAACGTAAATTTTTTCCGATTTTCGTCAAAATTTTCAAGTTTGGACGCTTATTTCTCTCGAACTGAAAGTCAAAATGCAAAACCATGAAAAATAGCCCTCGGCAATTGTCTCAAAAATGCGTGTGTAAAGCCGTTTTTTAATTGATTGCATGACTTGAGAGAAATCCGTGTTCAAAACAATCTAGTTGCGATTTTCAAAATTTCACATTTTCGCTGCTGTGTGCCGGCAGAGATACCGTAGAGAGCTCTCTTTTGGGCGTACGATGTCCTTTAGGACCACAAATATGGACAATACTTGACCGACAGACGAGCGCTGTTGAAGCCGACGAAATCTTGCAATATTTGATTTTTCGAAAAATGGCCGGTTTTGGACCTCAAAAATCAATTTTCGCTGTTATCTCTTAAACTTAATTAACCGAAGAAAACTCTCAAGAGCAAAGTTGTAGGTCTTGGTGAGAGCATTCGAATGACTATAAGTTCATCCATGTAGGGTGGTCACAGTGCCAGTTATGGCAGAATAAAGCTAATTTCTCCAAAACTCAAATTTTTAAGCCGCGACTTTTCTAACATGTTTTATGGAGTAAATAATGTAATTGTAGCAAATTTGAATAAATTTCAACGAAAATTGCGCTTTTAATGCCCAAAAATACACGAACCCGAACCAGCACCTTAAACAGAGAAATTAAATAAATAGAAAACTCTTTAAGACAAATGCAATGGTTAAAATGATTAGTTTTTAAGCAGTTTCTAAGCTTTCCAGTCGATAAAAAGTAATTTAAACTTAACAATTTTTAATATCTAAAAAATTTGTTAAAAAGCTGACTCGCAAATTGCAAGCCAGTATTTACCCCTATCTATAACTAGGACTAGGCCTATCTATAGGTAGGGTTACCATGCTTTTAGAATACAACTAGGGCTGTTTACAACTAGAAGTAGGGGTATCTGTAACTAGAGATAGCCTTATTCCTAGTTACAGATAAGGGTATTTTAGTTATAGATAGGGCTATCTGCAGTTAGAGATAGGGCTATCTGTAGCTAGAGATAGGCTATCTGTAACTAGAGATAGGCCTATTCCTAGTTATAGCTGGGCCTATCTGCATTTCAGAATACGGCCCCAGAAATCTGTGCCCCCCCCCAGACCTGGGGGAGGATAGCCAAAAATTGGGTATTTTTAGCGTAAATTTTGAAAAAATTTCAAAAATGTCCATATTGTTGGCTTAAACTGTTTATTATTATGAGAAATAGAAACGCATAGGTGTGGCTGGCGAAAAAAGTGGGGTGGGGGTTTGAAAAAATAGGGTGGGGCTTGGCAAAAAATGGGGAGGGGGTCGAGAAAAAGTCGATTTGGGGGGAGGGTAAGAAAAATTTTCGACGGGGGTCGGCGTAAAATCGGTTTTTAGCTAAAAAACTGAAAATTTTTCTCAATTTTCAGCTATTTTTAGCGATTTTAGAGGTGAATTTTAGAAATGTTTCGCTAAATTTTTGAAAGTTTTCGAATTTTTGGCTAAAAATTGCAAAAATTCAGGTAGGGGGTTGGAAATTTTTAGGGGGGGGGGTCGGCCGAAGGCCGATTTTGGGCGGAGGGGTAGAAAAAAATTTTAGGGGGGAGGGTCTGCGCTCACTCCATTTGGGAGGAGGGGTCCCCCCTACCCCCCCCCCCCTAACACCTATAAATACACGTTCTTAACAATATTATGGATCTTATCTATGACTCCATATTGACCTTATTTTGGACTTGGAAACATGTTGGCAATCAAGTTTTTGAGTTTAAAAGTACTGTCTAATGTTATAATTACTTTATGGCTTGATGGTTTTTATCATTAGAAACGGCTAAAATGCGATTTTTGGCATAAAAAACGAAAAATTTTTGGGGGAGGGTTGGGGGAATCCTGGGGGGGAGGTCGGGGGGTCCTGGAGGGTTGGGGGGTCTCCAGCATAGAGGTATTTGGGTGAGGTGGGGGGGGATAAACCCCATCCATTCCCCCCCCCCCAGAAATTTTTGGGGGCTCCTTTGGAGGGAGGGGGGTAGTCGCGCCTAAGGCGCGAAAATTGGCCTAAAATTGGGTTTTTAAGGTAAATTTTGTAAAATTTTTCAAAAAAGTCCAAACTTTTGGCTTAACGTGTTTATTATCGCGAGAAATACACGTTTATAACGATTTTATGGACTTCCAGACTCAATATTGACCTTATTCTGGACTCAGAAACATGTTGGCAATCAAGTTTTCGAGTTTAAAAACACTGTCTGGTGTTAAAATTACTTGATTTCATGTTTTTCGGCATTAGCAATGGCTGAAAACAAACAAACAAATGAGTTTATTCTGAAAGCATACACCACTGACAAACCAAAAATTTACTGACAACTAGTTAACAAGTGTGAAGTTTGACTCTACTGATCTTAATAAAATGATGTTGCCTGACTTTTACTCTCTAGGATAAGACTAAACTACAGGTAACAACAGTGGTGTGTGATGCTGGAGCAATGTTCGGCCTGACCAACTAGAAATCGATAGAAAGATTACGACGGTTTATTGTACTTTAAAACAAGAACTTGACGACAAAATTGTTATCAAAACATTAATTTTAAACACGAGTACGAACCTTATCAAAAACACAAAATACTAACAAAACGCCCGGCCAAAGCCGACTATGCGACAGAAGTAACCTAAACCAAAACTCACACCGATCTCCCCGATTCGAACCCAACCACTTGCTATCAATCTTACACCCACACTGCGACAAGCCAACCCATAGCGTTTCTATTTCTCATAATAATAAACAGTTTAAGCCAAAAGTATGGACATTTTTGAAATTTTCAAAAATTACGCAAAATACCCAATTTTTGGCTTTCCTCCCCCGGGGCACAGATTTCTGGGGCCGTATCTGAAATGCAGATAGGCCCGCTATAACTAAGATAGGCCATCTCTAGTACAGATAGCCTATCTAGCTACAGATAGCCCTATCTCTAATACAGATAGCCCTATCTATAACTAAAACCTCTTACTGTAACTAGGAATAAGGCATCTCTAGTTACAGATACCCCTATACCTAGTTGTAAACGCCCTATTGTATTCTAAAAGCAGGTAACGCATATAGATAGGCCTAGTCCTAGTTATAGATAGAATCACCTGATTGCAATTGCGAGTTTTAACAAATTTTTTAGAATTAAAAATGTTAAGTTAAATTTTTACGATTGAGCTTTGGCTAAAACAAAAGATTACACTTATTTGCATTTTAGTCTTAAATAAGAGTTTTCTATTATACTTTAATTTCATGTGTATAAGGTGCTGGTCTCGGGTGCAATGTCATTTCTTAGGCATCAGAAAGCGCAATTTTCATTGAAATTTATTCATATTTACCTGCCGGTACTAATTCTTACCTGTCCCCCCATTTAACCCATGTCAGCCTAAGTCGCGTCCCATAAATTTGAGTCAACTTGGATAAAAATTAGCTTTATTCTGCCCACAGATACACTGTACTGTGTACCAGCACCCTACAAGGTTAAACTTATAGTCATTCGAATGCTCTCACCTAAGACCTACAACTTTGCTCTTGAGTTAACAATTCTTCGCCGGTTAATTAAGTTTCAAGAGATAACAGCGATAAACTGATTTTTGAGCTCACAACCTGCCATTTTTTCGAAAATCTAATATTGCTAGATTTCGTCGGCTTCAACAACTGACTCGTAATTCTGTCAAGTCCGAGTGATTCTGTCCCTATTTGTGTCCCTAAAGGACATCATCTTGCGCCAACATCTCTTCCTACTTGCAACACCGAAAATGTGAAATTTTGAAAATCCCACCTTAGAGCAAGGTATCTGTAAGTAGAGATGGCCTTATTCCTAGTTACAGATAAAAGTATTTTAGTTATAGATAGGGCTATTCTGTAGTTAGAGCTAAGCCTATCTGTAGCTAGAAGATAGACATATCATTTAACTAAAGATAAACCTATTCCCAGTTACTTGTCTAAACCTATCTGTAGTTCAGGATACGGCCCATAATCTGTATCCCCCCATACCTGGGGAGGAAATAAAAATTGGGTATTTTTAGCGTAAATTTTGAAAAAAAAATTTCAAAAATGTCCATACTTTTGGCTTAAACTGTTTATTATTATGAGAAATAGAAACGCTTAGGTGTGGCTTGTCGCAGTGTGGGTGTAAGATTGATAGCAAGTGGTTGGGTTCGAATCGGGGAGATCGGTGTGAGTTTTGGTTTAGGTTACTTCTGTCGCATAGTCGGCTTTGGCGGAGAGCGTTTTGTTAGTATTTTGTGTTTTTGATAAGGTTCGTACTCGTGTTTAAAATTAATGTTTTGATAACAATTTTGTCGTCAAGTTCTTGTTTTAAAGTACAATAAACCGTTGTAATCTTTCTATCGATTTCTAGTTGGTCAGGCCGAACATTGCTCCAGCATCAAACACCACTGTTGTTACCTGTAGTTTAGTCTTATCTTAGAGTAAAAGTCAGGCAACATCATTTATTAAATCAGTAGAGTCAAACTTCACACTTGTTAACTAGTTGTCAATGGGAATTTTGGTTTTTGTCAGTGGTGTATGCTTTCAGAATAAACTCATTTGTTTGTTTGTTTTCAGCCATTGCCAATGCCGAAAAACATGAAATCAAGTCATTTTAACACCAGACAGTGTTTTTAAACTCGAAAACTTGATTGTCAACATGTTTACTTAAACATGTTGAGTCCAGAATAAGGTCAACTTTGAGTCTGGAAGTCCATAAAATCGTTATAAACGTGTATTTCTCGCGATAATAAACACGTTAAGCCAAAAGTTTGGACTTTTTTGAAAAAATTTTACAAAATTTACCTTAAAAACCAATTTTTGACAATTTTCGCGCCTTAGGCTGCGACTACCCTCCCCCCCCCCAAAAGGGCCCCCAAAAAATTTCTGGGGGGGGGGGGAATGGATGGGGTTTATCCCCCCCCAACTCACCCAAATACATCTATGCTGGAGACCCCCCAACCCTCCAGGACCCCCCAACCGCCCCCCAGGATTCCCCCAACCCTCCCCCAAAAACTTTTTCATTTTTTATGCCAAAATCGCATTTTAGCCGTTCCTAATGATAAAAACCATCAAGACATAAAAGTAATTATAACATTAGACAGTACTTTTAAACTCAAAAACTTGATTGCCAACATGTTTCCAAGTCCAAAATAAAGGGTCAAATGGAGTCATAGGTAAGATCCATAATACTGTTGAGAACGTGTATTTATAGGTGTTAGGGGGGGGGGGTGGGTAGGGGACCCCTCCCTCCCAAATGGAGTAAGACGCACTTTAATCTCCCCCTAAAATTTTTTTCTACCCCCTCCGCCCAAAATCGGCCTTCGGCCGACCCCCCCCCCCCTAAAAATTTCCAACGCTACCTGAATTTTTGCAATTTTTAGCCAAAAATTCGAAAACTTTCAAAAATTTAGCGAAACATTTTCTAAAATTCACCTCTAAAAAATCGCTAAAAATAGCTGAAAATTGAGAAAAAATTTTCAGTTTTTTAGCTAAAAACCGATTTTACGCCGACCCCCCCTCAAAAATTTTCTTACACCCCTCCCCCCAAATCGACTTTTTTCTCGACCCCCCTCCCCATTTTCTGCCAAGCACCCACCCTATTTTTTCAAACCCCCACCCCCACTTTTTTCGCCAGCCACACCTATGCGTTTCTATTTCTCATAATAATAAACAGTTTAAGCCAAAAGTATGGACATTTTTGAAATTTTTTCAAAATTTACGCTAAAAATACCCAATTTTTGGCTTTCCTCCCCCAGGTCTGGGGGGGCACAGATTTCTGGGGCCGTATTCTGAAATGCAGATAGGCCCAGCTATAACTAGGAATAGGCCTATCTCTAGTTACAGATAGCCTATCTCTAGCTACAGATAGCCCTATCTCTAACTACAGATAGCCCTATCTATAACTAAAATACTCTTATCTGTAACTAGGAATAAGGCTATCTCTAGTTACAGATACCCCTACTTCTAGTTGTAAACAGCCCTAGTTGTATTCTAAAAGCATGGTAACGCTACCTATAGATAGGCCTAGTCCTAGTTATAGATAGGAGTAAATACTGACTTGCAATTTGCGAGTCAGCTTTTTAACAAATTTTTTAGATATTAAAAATTGTTAAGTTTAAATTACTTTTTATCGATTGGAAAGCTTAGAAACTGCTTAAAAACTAATAATTTTAACCATTGCATTTGTCTTAAATAAGAGTTTTCTATTTATTTAATTTCTCTGTTTAAGGTGCTGGTTCGGGTTCGTGTATTTTTGGGCATTAAAAGCGCAATTTTCGTTGAAATTTGATTCAAATTTGCTACAATTACATTATTTACTCCACAAAACATGTTAGAAAAGTCGCGGCTTAAAAAATTTGAGTTTTGGAGAAATTAGCTTTATTCTGCCATAACTGGCACTGTGACCACCCTACATGGATGAACTTATAGTCATTCGAATGCTCTCACCAAAACCTACAACTTTGCTCTTGAGAGTTTTCTTCGGTTAATTAAGTTTTAAGAGATAACAGCGAAAATTGATTTTCGAGGTCCAAAACCGGCCATTTTTCGAAAAATCAAATATTGCAAGATTTCAGCGCTGGTCTGTCGGTCAAGTATTGTCCATATTTGTGGTCCTAAAGGACATCGTACGCCCAAAGGAGAGCTCTCTACGGTATCGCTGCCGGCACACAGCAGCGAAAATGTGAAATTTTGAAAATCGCAACTAGATTGTTTTGAACACGGATTTCTCTCGAGTCATGCAATCAATTAAAAAACGGCTTTACACACGCATTTTTGAGACAATTGCCGAGGGCTATTTTTCATGGTTTTGCATTTTGACTTTCAGTTCGAGAGAAATAAGCGTCCAAACTTGAAAATTTTGACGAAAATCGGACAAAATTTACGTTTTTCTCAAAATCTTGAGCCTCTTTACTCGTTAAACAATTTCAGAAAAAAGCCCTCGGGAAGATGTTTCTTTTGAAGCCTGAACTGGTCGCTTTTCGTTAGCCTTCCCACACTTCGAGAAATCCATGTTCAATAATTGTTTTATGTTATTGCAAGTCGTTGTTCAAATATCATGTTGTTCAAGCGGAAGAGTTGAAATGAGACAGCTATACTGCACCTAGTTGTAACAAGCAAATTCTAAGTTTTACAATTATATAAAATTATTGTTTAACTCCAAAAATTGAGCAAATTACAGTCACAGCAAATTACATAAAATTTGCTGCAAATACCCGAACCAGCACCTTAACTGTTATTCTCAAACCTAGTTATAGATAGGCGTAGGCCTATCTGTAACTAGAGAGGACTATCTGTAGCTAGGACTAGGGTTACCTCTAGCTAAGAATAAACTTTAGCTAGCTTTACTAATGATAAATATAGCTTACAATTAGCTATGATTATAACTAGCTTTATTAGTTGCTGCAACTGACACCCCTAAACCTAGTTACAGATAGGGCTATCCAGTGTTTTTATTTGCTCAAAAACGCGTGTAATTACATACTTTTTCTGGAAAATAGCAAACAATTTTTAACGACTGTGTAACGTTACACAGAAATTTTGGTCAAGTTTTGCCAAATAGTGGGAACTTTTTCCAATGAGCATTAATTTGTTTCCACATATTTACCGTTTCTTGGGGGCTTCGCCCTCATACCCCCCTTCTACACCATTCTTATATTCTTACCTTATACTTAACAATCGGTTCGTCTTTACTACATTTGTTCATTCATTCACTTCCCTTTAGACAAATTTGCGTGTTTAATGTTAATAAAATTTTATTCGTTCTATCAAGTCAAAATCATCCCAACTAAATCTTGTTGCTGCTTTTCCTTTCTCTAGCTAACGTTCCTATGAATACAGTTGCAATGCAATGTGTTGCGTTGTAATTGCTTAATTTTTTAACTTTGTCTTGTTGATTTGGTGAAGCTTCACCAATTTTTGCTGTAAATTTGAGTTTCCAATTTTCACTTTGCTTCGAAAACACCGCGAAATAATTAGTTCCCATTACCAATATACTTATATAAATACATATATACGTGGTAAACAACACGGGCGAAAATTAGAAATTTTTAGGTAGTTACACACTTTTTTCTGAAAAATAGCAAAAATGTTTGGCGAGGTGTGTAACATTACACATAAGCCGTCGGCGAAATAAAAAACACTGGGCTATCTGTAACAAAGTTTTGAGAATACGTCCCCTGGAGGGGGGAAAAATTTTTCAAAAATGCTTAAGAAATTGCAATATATTTTGCTATTTTTTGCTGCTGAGCAAAAAATTAACTATTTTTAACCATAGGTGTACCTGGGGGGGGGGGGTGGGGTGGGGGAACCCCTCCCCCAAATGGAAAAGTGCCGACCCCACCCTCGAAATTTTGGAGGCAGACCCCACCCCCAAGTGGCCAAATTAAATTAAAGAAAGAAAGTTGTACACCACCAGGCACCCGAAAAAATCGGGCACCTGGCGGGGATCGAACCCGCGTCTTCTGCTTAACGCGCAGACGCTCTAACCAACTGTGCCACAGGTGCTTCAGTAGAAAGGGCGGAAGACCGAATACGAACCCAAAGTGTGCAACTTTTCAACGCACCAAGTGCATTGTACATCGCTAGTGGAGCGATATAACTCTCAAGCCTCCCACTGCAATATACAGGAACCAAGTTAAAGAAAGAAAGTTGTACACCACCAGGCACCCGAAAAAATCGGGCACCTGGCGGGGATCGAACCCGCGTCTTCTGCTTAACGCGCAGACGCTCTAACCAACTGAGCCACAGGTGCTTCAGTAGAAAGAGCGGAAGACCGAATACGAACCCAAAGTGTACAACTTTTCAACGCACAAGTGCATTGTACATCGCAAGTGGAGCGAGATAACTCTCAAGCCCCCCACTGCAATATACAGGAACCAAGTTAAAGAAAGAAAGTTGTACACCACCAGGCACCCGAAAAAATCGGGCACCTGGCGGGGATCGAACCCGCGTCTTCTGCTAACGCGCAGACGATCTAACCACCTGAGCCAAAGGTGCTTCAGTAGAAAGAGCGGAAGACCGAATACGAACCCAAAGTGTACAACTTTTCAACGCACAAGTGCATTGTACATCGCAAGTGGAGCGAGATAACTCTCAAGCCTCCCACTGCAATATGCTAGGAACCAAGTTAAAGAAAGAAAAGTTGTACACCACCAGGCACCCGAAAAAATCGGGCACCTGGCGGGGATCGAACCCGCGTCTTCTGCTTAACGCGCAGACGCTCTAACCAACTGAGCCACAGGTGCTTCAGTAGAAAGAGCGGAAGACCGAATACGAACCCAAAGTGTACAGCGAACCCAAATCCCAGACCCCCCCCCCCCCAATTTGCCCGTCCCCCCCCGCAAAATTTTGCCTCAAAATTTGATAAAATTCGAAATTTTTTGGAAAATTTTTGCAAAAAATCCAAGTTTTTTCGAACAAATCAGCAAAAATGAAGAAACATTGTTGATTTTTAGTTGGACATAACGCTTTTTTAGAAAATTTGCGAATTTTTTCTAAATTTTTGACCTAAAAATTTTTTACCCCCCCCCCCAAATTCGATTTCTCCGGACCCCACCTCATCTCAAAACGGCTGACCCCCATAGGTGTGGTGTGGCTGTTTTTTTGTGTAGCTTTTTCGCTAATTTTTTGAAAATTTTCGAATTTTTGGCTAAAAACTTGCAAAAATTCAGGTAGGGGCTTGAAAATTTTTTGGGGGGGGGGTCGGCCGAAGGCCGATTTGGGGGGAGGGGTAGAAAAAATTTTTTAGGGGGAGGGTCCATTTAGGGGGGAGGGGTCCCCCCCCACCCCCCCCCTAACACACCTCTGCTGACCCCGGCACTTATGTAGATGTGGGGACAAAAATTTTGCCTTGGTCCCCCCTTATGATTCGAAAAAAATTGTTTGTCTCCGATTTGGCTGAGAAGCTGCCCCTAGGGTAAGTCGAGGTCGCTGATTTCAAAAATCGAATCGAGAGATCGATCCGATGAATCGATCGATCAGTAGAATCGATCGATCAAAATCGATCAAAAAATGTTTTGTCTCCGATTTTCGCGAAAAGTCGTCCATAGGGTAATTTTGGGGCGCTGATTCCGAATCTGCAGTCGAAATTTCGATCCGAGCTGTCAAAATCGACTTATTGACGAATTTTCGAAAAATCGATGAAAATCGATTTTTGCGAGCGCAGGATCGATTTTCATGAAATTTCGATTGTAGATTCGGAATCAGCGTCCCCGAATTACCCTATAGACGACTTTTCGCGAAAATCGGAGACAAAAAATTTTTTGATCGATTTTGATCGACCGATTCTACTGATCATAGGTGTAACGGAGATTTGGGGTGGGGGAGGCTGCCCCCCCACCTTTTGTGGGGGGGGCCCCCTCTGGAGACCCCCCCACCCCACCCCCCCAGGACCCCCAACCCTCCCCCAAAAAATTTTTCATTTTTATGCCAAAAATCGCATTTTCAGCCGTTTCTAATGATAAAAAACATCTAACCATAAAGTAATTTTAACATTAGACAGTGGTTTTAAACTCAAAAACTTGATTGCCAACATGTTTCCAAGTCCAAAATAAGGTCAATATTGAGTCATAAGATCCATAATACAGTTAAAAACGTGTATTTCTCATAATAATAAACAGTTCAAGCCAAGAATTTCGATCTTTTTGAAAATTTTTTCAAAATTTACCCTAAAAATACCCAATTTTTGGCCATTTTTCGCGCCGTCGGCGCGACTACCCCCCCCCCCCCCAGTTGGGGGAGGGTTTTGGGGTTTTTTTTTTAAGTTTAAGTTAAAAGTTTTGGGGGAGGGTTGAAAAAAGGCTTCGGGGGGGGCTACCGGCTACCCCCCCCCAACCCCCCACCTTACACCTATGCTACTGATCGATCGATTCATCGGATCGATCTCTCGATTCGATTTTTGAAATCAGCGACCTCGACTTACCCTAAGGGCAACTTCTCAGCCAAATCGGAGACAAAAAATTTTTTTCGAATCATAAGGGGGGACCAAGGCAAAATTTTTGTCCCCCCCATCTACATAAGTGCCGCTGACCCCACCTACCCTAATTTCGGCTACCCCCTCCCCCAACGTTTTCTCAAGGTACACCTATGTTTTTAATCTAAATTTAAGCTTAGAAAAGCTAAACATGCCTTAAAAATGCCTAAAAATCCGGCGAAGCCGGAAATATTTTTCAAAATTTACACTCAAAACCCTATTTTTTCGAGCACTTTTTAGAGTTCTGGGCATAGCTTCCCTGGATATTTTGGTTGAGGGGGGTAAACTTCGGAAATTTGGTGGTCGACCCCCAAAATGTGATGGGGAGTACCCCCCCCCCGAGGCCCGAACCCCCCCCCCCCAAAATTCGGACCTCAGAAAATTCAAAAAATGGCCCAAAATTTTCTGTATTTTAACGCGTTTTTTGTCGAAACAAGGCTCTTTTTTACCGTTTTAGGCGTTTTTATACCGTTTTAAATCAATTTTAAACCAAAATTTGAGAAATTTTTTTCAAAAAATGACCATTTTTTAGCAAAATTTAGTTAAGTTTTTGACCCCAAAAGGTGCTGGGGGCCTGGGAGGGGGTTCGGGAGGGGGTAACCAAAAGTGGGAGGAGGGATAGTCCAAAAATCTGGGAGGGGGGGGGGTAAAGTTGGTCGAAAATTTGGAGGGGGGAGTTCCTCCCCCCCTAGGGAAACTATGGTTCTGGGGGGGAGGCCCAATCCTGGGGGGGGCACCGGAGACCTAAGTCTGGGGGGGTATTTTGAGGCTTAGGCTTAGTGTCAGGCTTAGGCTTAGGGCCCTTTAACACGTAAAGATCAAAAAAACGGTCGCCGAACAAAATTTTTAAAAGTGGAAAATTTAGGTGCCAATCGATGTCTCGTCGTCCTGAGCAGAAAAATATCAAATTTATTGCATAAAAATGCGTTTCTGATTCCCCCCCCTGGGTGACTTGATCCCGAAAAACTGCCAAAAATTGGATATTTTTGGTGTAGATTTTACAAAATGTTTCAAAAAAGTCCAAGTTTCCAAGTCCAATGTAAAGTGTTTCTCATTGCGAATTTAAAAACAATATCTAATGTCAAAATTGCTTTCTAGATGAACGCTCATTGGCATTGGAAACGGCTGAAAATGCGATTTTTGGCATAAAAATAGAAAAAATCTTTGGGGAGGGTTGGGGGGATCATAGGTGTACCTGGGGGGGGGGTGGGGGGGAACCCCTCCCCCCAAATGGAAAAGTGCCGACCCCACCCTCCAAATTTTGGAGGCAGACCCCACCCCCAAATGGCCAAATCCCAGACCCCACCCACCCAAATTTGCCAGACCCCACCCTCAAAATTTCGAAAATTTTGCCTCAAAATTAGTAAAAATTCGAAATTTTTTGGAAAAATTCGAAATTTTTGCAAAAAATCCAAGTTTTTTCGAATAAATAAGCAAAAATGAAGAAATATTTTTGATTTTTAGTTGGAAATAACGCTTTTTTAGCAAATTTGCAAATTTTTTCTAAATTTTTGACCAAAAAAAATTTTTTACCCCCCCCCAAATTCGATTTTTCGGGACCCCACCCCACCTCAAAACGGCTGACCCCACCCACCCTAATTTCGGCTACCCCCTCCCCCAACGATTTCTCAAGGTACACCTATGGGGGGGGGATCCTGGGGAGTCTCCAAAGGGACCCCCTACCACAAATCTACGTTACACCTATGGTCAGGACTTTCCACTTTTCCTTCCCCCACCTACCCCCCACGTATGTTGGGCAGTGGTTTTAAGACTGAAAACCTTGATTGAATGCGTCCTTCCGCATCCCAAATCTGTGCTTCTAACTGCTAGAACAATATTAGGGATATTTGTTGTCTTAGGATTATGGGTACGCAAGTTAGAGTTCTGACTCTTAATAAGGGTGATCATAATGAGCAGCAGTTGTATCGCCTGGAGAAAGGTAAGAGTGAGTGGTTTCTATGTAACACCTATATTATGGATGTCGTAGTGAGAATAGCTCTTCTGTGAAATTGGCAATTTCACTGGTTGCTGCCTGTGAAACGGGCAATTGGCATTTTCACGCGTGAAACTGGCAATAAAGGAGAAAGGCTAGATTTTCAAGGCTGACAACGCCAAACTAGTACTAGAATACAAGAATGAAGGCGCCATTAAAAATTTAATGAGATTTAAAACAAATTACATACAACATAACAGGTATATATTAATGCCATTGTATGAATTTGAAGTGAATATGAATATGAATGACCCAGACTAACAAACTGTTTTCTTATGTCACAAGTACCGTACATTCGTTGTATGTTTACCTCATTCTTTATCTCTTTATCTCCTCATTGGATATTTTGCGATTTCAATAATTTCGCATTTGTATTTTAAAGTAATCTAATAAAATAATAGTAGTAAACTAATTAATCTATATAAATTGTAAATCTAATAACATAATAATTTCTCTTGAATATTTCGAAATGAAAGTGGTTTTAAAACAGATAGTGGTTCAATAGAAATAGAAGATCGTCGAAGAGAGTCCTGAAATTAATGTTGAAATATGTATAAACTTTTCTTATAAATGGATATATAATATGTAATAAATGGTTATATAATGTAATATAAAATATATATATATATCTACTTATATTCTTTGGCTCGAACAAGCCTATATATATAGTTAAGATAATACGTTATTCCTGCTTGCTTAACGTAATCCGCGGCGACACTTCCATTGCCTCACTCCTCTGTCTGGTGTGTTAATTAACTTTAGGTGTGTAATTAATTTAGGTTGGATTCTACGTTTTACCCTTGGCACTACATTGATGGGTCATCGAGTCCGGTGCTTCACTAATCATCCGCCCCCCGATCCCAGTGTCCCAAAAGGAACATCGGTTCAGTATGATGCTCGAGCCTTCCGAGAACTTCCATGGATTTTTCCATCTCATCATGCCAACGACACTCTCGATGGTTATACAGAAATAACGATGGTCGCGGCCGGCCCATTTTGCTATTATTTTTTGCTTGACTCCGAGTAAGTATATATGTCATAGTTCGGTATGTAATTCAGTTCAGTTCGGAACTGAAATAGTCCAGTATGTAATTACACACTGGACTAGTTCAGTATGTAATCAGCATTTTCAAGACGTTTACAGCGCTATTACAGTTCTTGTTTATAAAACCCCTCATTGTGATGTTGCAAACGTTATGGGGTCTGTGTCTGTAATCTGTAGTCTGTGAAATTACGATGAAAGAAATTTGTGCCATTTTCCACCGCCTTGTATTTCCTTCTACTTTTTGATTTTTCAAATTTTATAATTTTGCTTCTATCTTTTACTAATTATATAGCACAAAATTCACTGGAACCTCCGTTAGCACAGTGGTTTCGTAATGCTGCGCTATAAAGTGGAGGATCATGTCCATACCTGAACGGGACGCCAAATTTCACTGACCCTTCTGGAAGCAAATTTGGGTACCCCTTGTGAGAGCGATTTTTCTTAGGGGTACTTTTGAAGGCGAATTATAAGCGATTTTTGCCATTTTTCAACAAAAAACATCTATTTTTTAGCAAAAACGCGTTTTTTGGCACCTTTTTTCGCAAAACATAGTGATTTTAAGTGAAAAATTCCGGCGTAAGTAAAAAATTCCGGCGAAGCCGGAAAATTTTTGGAAATTTTAGTCGTAAAACCTATTTTTTGGGCAATTTTCTTACCCCTTGTGGCCAATTTTCTTTCCCCTTGTGGGAACAATTTTGCGACCCCTTGTGGACGACTTCGCCGAGGGGGGGGGGGAAAATTCCCCCCCCTTTCCCCCCTCCCCTTGTCCACCTGTGATCATGTCAAGTCTAGAGCTTGGGAAAAATAAGCTCTAGCACCCGATTTCCGCTATCCCTCCTGCTGGCAATTCCCCGAGATCCAAGAGGTGGCCGCCTTAGGGTGGAGCTGCCGCGGTGGGCTTACTGCATAGGCAGCAATAGGCACATCGTCGACCTTGTCAAACGCCTCGGTTAATTGCGAAGGCAATTAGTCGGTGTCAGTTCCCCTCCCCAGTCAAAAATCAAATTCGTGCAGTACTGACACCACTCCTGACCGGCGTGAGCTAACTGGAGTGGGGCAAACTAAAAAATTCACTGTTTTTAAAAGATGTATATACGTAAGAAAACATAGGGCTGAAGACACTGTTATCGTGAAGTTGTTGTTATTCCTTGTTGCTATAAACAAAAGCCTAAATTTCAAACAAATTTAAAATGTTTATTTTTGTAAAACTTTTAGATTTTCGATTTTTAGATTTATATACAACATTAGATAGATTAGAATTTAGATTTACATCATTAGCCAAAACTTTTAGTGTTCAATTTTTGGCTCAACATCTCTTCAATTTCTCAAAGTTGGTTCGACAGACAATGAAGAATTTTTCAATACAGTTCAGAAATTTAGTAGAACGCATATTCACACTTATTAATAAATTGTTAATATTGGAAAAGTAATAGTAAAAAGTAATAAAATGAAGAAGTCAATAAATACCCTGGTGTCTTACAACTTTAAAAACAGTATCCTTCGTGGATCCGCCTGCTGGCCAGCGTTTACTTCATTTTCTTGACGTAAACTTTAAAAACAGTGAATTGTGTGCTAATTAGTAAAAGATAGAAGCAAAATTCAAAAATTTGAAAAAATTCAAAAAGTAGAAGGAAATACAAGGCGGTGGAAAATGGCACAAATTTCTTTCATCATAATCTTACAGACCCTATAACTTTTGCAACATCACAATGAGGGGTTTCATAAACAAGAACTGTAATAGAAGAAGAAGAAGAAAGAAGAAAGATTTACTCCGAAGAAATTCAACAAGGACGGTACATCGATTTACTCAAGTATAAGCTTAATCATCCATAACACAATACACGTGCAACATACTAAAGACAGTTACAAACTGACACATCAGACGCAACATACTTTGTCTTCCTCAATCTACCATTTATATACAATGAGATGGCGCAAAAGTAAGTGCCTGCTTTCAAATAAAAGCTCTTTAAAGGTCTTCATATCTTTAGCTAGGACAATATTTTCTGGGAGAGAATTCCATGAGTTTACTATTCTGTTAGTGAAAAAATACTTTCTAATATCTAAAGAAAATTTTGGTTTTTCCAATCTAAACAGATGACCCCGTGTATTACGTACATTAGCTGATAACGAAAACAGAGACTGAAAAGATATTCCAACATGACCATAAACAATCTTATACACCAAAGTCAAATCAGTCATCAGTCTATTTAGTTCTAACGAAACCAGACCCAAGATTTCGCACTGATCTTTATATGATAAATGTCTAATTCGAAAAACAAACAATATTTACAATATATGTCCTTAATGTCTATACCTGCCAAGCCACCTTTGGTGACTACAGTTTCGTAAGTCATCGTCAAAGTATCAGATTCATCGCTAGGAATTCTGTTTACCAAAAATTACCGATAACTTATCAAAATATAAATAAAAGAAAAAATTAAAACATATATATACCTTTATACATTAAAACATTTATAACATTTATATGCTTAATTAATACGTACTACACAAAAGTGCAAGGTGATGAAATAGCATTTACGGATCGCTTTGTTATGCCCGACCATTCCTGATTGTGGGACTCATCAGGGGCTTACAATCAGGTTCAAATTTTTAGTAGAAAATTAAAAATTTTATTTTTGACAGTGAACAGTTCGGTTTCGTCCCCTAGCGATCAACTCCACTTATTCGTGAGACATATATATTTCATTCTCAAACACATACCTATGTGCATAACAATTAATACATAAGCACTATTTATTTACATAGGCATTATTTCATTTTAAACTATCTAAGGCATTCCACCCATAATCTATTTGGTTTTATATTTACAAAAATTTGATTAATTTTTAGTACTTTATCATAATTCCTACAAAATTTTATTTTTAATTTTCGTTTTGAATAATTTTTTGTTAAATAATTTACCAAGCTTTTTAACTTAAATATAAATGAGAGTTTTGTACTACAAATCCTTGCATACCTCAATACCTCATTAATATACACCATATAAGCTACATTAGAAGAGAAATTGCCGTGTAAATTAGGAAATTTTACTACGTGAAAGTTATAATAATCCGTTTTGTCAAATACTTCACACTTAGGCGTCTCGTCATTCAGACGTGGCAGAATCTGCCCTGTCAGACGTCTGATTCTGCCTTACTTTCAGCTTTCAGACTTGCTTTCTTCTTAGCGCTCTTAGGTAACTGAATGACAGCTGTCATTCGCTGAAAGTTAGTGCAAAGGTCAGGCTAGAAACCTTTGCTTTGAACCCACTTCGTTGGCCTCTGTCCAAGCCAAGCCAGTTGCTTGGAACATACATACGTGCATATAATGTTATACACATAACCTACGGATTAAGTGGACATGTGGTATAGTGGGCATTAGCGTATGCGTACGTTTGTGCGAACGTATATGTTAGCGTATAAGCGTATATATTGCGAGGGTCTATATATTTTCCTTGCTTAGTAGTATAAACTTTGTGCAAAGTTATTGGACAGCCTACGGTTTCAAAATTATTATCCGGTTAAGTTCGCGGTACCTCAGTCAAAATTTGAATTTGCAAAAGAAACTGAATATTCGATTGAAAAACGCTTATGTGTGTGATGCAAATTATACAAAAATAATTGTGCTATTGTTATATTAATTACAATGAATAATTGGAGTTGTCCTGAAGCTGGTGGATATTGTATAGTTACGTATTTGAATAAATTGCAATAAATGAAATAAATACAATATAATTATTTTGAATTCGCAGTAGTTAGTATACGTACTTTCTGTATACTATGCTTATTATTAGCGATGTATATTATACCTGTTTGCATTTATATAATTGAGAATTCAATATTCACCTTCTTCATAATACGATAGTATTTCCTTATGAATTACAATCATTCATCTAAAGCATTTCCTTCTTCACATATTATTAGGAGAGGAAATTTCTTTTATAACTGCAGTTTAGCAGGCGAGCTCACAAAATTTTGCACAATGTTTAGGCCACTAAGCAAAGAAAATATATAGACCCTCCCCGGCAATATATACGCATCTACACTAACATATACGTTCGCACAGACGTACGCATACGCTAATGCCCATTATACCACATGTCCACTTAATCCGTAGGTTATGTGTATAACATTATATGCACGTATGTATGTTCCAAGCACCTGGCTTGGCTTGGACAGAGGCCAACAAAGTGGGTTCAAAGCAAAGGTTTCTAGCCTGACCTTTGCACTAACTTTCAGCGAATGACAGCTGTCATTCAGTTACCTAAGAGCGCTAAGAAGAAAGCAAGTCTGAAAGCTGAAAGTAAGGCAGAATCAGACGTCTGACAGGGCAGATTCTGCCACGTCTGAATGACGAGACGCCTTAAACTTATTATTAATAATATCTAGTTTAATATCTAACACATTTGCTGCATAATCATTTAAATTTTCTAAATCTAAATTTTATAAAGTCTAAATTCATAGAAAGAGTTACAAAACTTCTTCTGAACCTTTTCAATTGTTTCAATATCTTGTTTTAGCCAAGGATTCCAAATCTCAGATGCATACGATAGTATTGGTAAAACATAAGCTTTATATAGTCTTATCCTCACAGATAAGTCATCCGAAGTAAAACTTCGTAACATAATAGACAAAACTGATAAAGCCTTGTTCGCAATACGGTTTATGTGAACTCCAAACTTTAAATTTTGACTAACCCACACACCTAAATCTGAGCATCCATCAGAATTCAGCAAAGTGTTTTCATTAAAAGTGTAAGGGGTCTTTGCGTTTTGTCTTCCAATATACAAAACAAAGGACTTAGTCCATGAGACCGATAGTTGCCAATTTTCAACCCATTCAAAAACCTTGTAGCAAAGAACTTAATATTAAATCTCTATAAGTACCAACTGCAAACAATTTCATATCATCGGCATAGGCAGCACAATTCACAGAACCTAATAGGTTTAAAATTTCATTAATATATATTAAAAGCAAAGTCGGACCAACAACTGAACCTTGAGGAACCCCGCTAGTTACATCAACAAAAGTTGAATGGGCATCGTGCAGCTTAACTCTCTGACGTCTACCACTTACAAAAGAAGATACTACATTTAAAACAACCCCTTGAAATCCATAAGCTTGCAATGTCACTCTAAGTAAAGAAAGTGAAATTGAGTTGAAAGCTTTTTTTAAATCAATATATATATATATGCCACATCAGTACATAAACGATTATCTAAAGCAGTAGTCCATTTATCTATACAAAATATACAGAAACCATGCTGAGCTGGAGCCACTATATTATTATCAAAACAATGTGATCGTAAAGTATCATTTAAAATCCAATCCAACGGTCTAGCTGCACCAAATGTCAACGATACATCCCTATAGTTATCCGGTTGGCTCCTAGACCCTTTACTTTTAAAAATTGGCACTACATTTGCATCTTTCCAATCTTGTGGTATATATCCAGTGTTACAAGCAAAATCGGTAATAAACCATATCGGAAAAGCAAGTTCAGCGGCAAATTTTTTTAAAAAATATAAGGAATTTCATCACGACCTCTAGCCATAGTAGGCTTAATCTTAAACAAGGCTTCAAAAACAGTCACAACATCAAAACTGAAAGTATTACAAATAACCTGAGATTCATGAATGACAGTTGGGTCTCTCCCATTATCTAAAGTGTATACAGAAGAGAAAAATTCATTGAGCACTTTACATTTGTCATGATCAGTTCTAGCTCTTGTCCCGTCATATCTCTCTAATACAGGAACACCAGGTTTATTTTTAAGTTTAGAATTCGCATACTTAAAAAACTTCCTAGAATTTGGATTAGTTGCAAGACTTTTTTCATATTCACTTAAAAATTTGTTTAACTACTCAGAGAATAATCTATTTAAAGCTTCATATTGTCGCTTAGACGCATAATCCATAGAACGATTCCAGGTTTTAAAAGCAGCAATCTTGTTTACTTTTTCAGAGAGTTTGGCCATGGCAGTGCATTCTTATTACACTTCACAATAGGTACATACACTTCAATTAAAGAATGGACAAAATTCTTGAACGTACTCCAAAAACATTCAACTGGATTACCAACCCCATTATAAGCATTCCAGAAAAACATGTGCCAATCTACATTACACAGTCTTTGACTAATATATATTAATACAATCCATGGAGAAAAAATTGCGGAAATAGCTTATTTCCTCTTTACATTGTACCTTCAAATCAAAAAGCAGGGAAGCATGGTCCGAATTTCCCAAAGGAGCATTTATTTGAACAGAAGTAGAAAGAGTAACATCAGAAATCAAAACGAGATCCAAAATATTTGGTGTGGCAAAACGCGTAGGATCTTTAAATATTTGAGTTAACCCAGTTTCAGGTAATCGATCAAGAAAAGAATTATCCCTATTATTGTTAGCTAATAATAAATCCCAGTTAATATTTGGTAAATTAAAATCACCTACAAAAACTGGAAATATATTATTCCGACATGAATTCACTATACAGCCAATATCATCAATTACATATTCCAAAGCAACATTATCACCAGGAGGCCTATACATGCATGCCAAACGTAATGTCAAATGACGAAATTTAAAATCAACACAAATAGATTCGGATTTTAGATGTCTATTAACGGTCGGACTATTAAGCTCAAGATGTTTACCAAAAATCAGACAAACCCCACCTCCGTGCCTATTTCTATCCTTTCTCAAGATTTCGTATTCTGATCCCGACAGGAGTAGTATAGAATCAACAGATTCATCTGATTTTGTTTCAGAAATAGCAATTATATCAAATCTCTCCTGAGTTAATAAGTACAAAAGCTCTCTCCTTTTACTCAAAATTCCATTAACATTTGCATAAAAACATCGTACAACGCATGGATCATAGACATAATCACATTGATACTGAAGTTCATACACTAGTTTCCCGATCCAGAAAAGGCCTGGCCTCGCTGGGGGCGACTGGCTAAACAAAGGTTCATAGTGGCTGGACTTGGGAGTAGATCTGCTACACCATCATTGTATTCCAATAGATTTGGCATCACCCGATTCGGGACACCAGAGGACACATGTCCTCGGCGACCTCGGTTGGCAGTCGACAGTCGATTCACAGTCCCTCCACGAGAAGAAACAGGCGGCCCAGACCCAGCACCAGACGACACTGAAATGGACGGTTCCATTCCAGTTTATACCATACTCTGGTTATGCCTCGCCGCAGCCTTACGGAGGGCCTCCCTCTCCCGGAAGGTCATGTCCCTCCGTAGAGACCATCCTTCGGGTAGCTTCTTTTCCCTTGCCAGATCCAAGACTCTCTTCTTCACCCGAGTATCCGACATCTGAATTTTCAATAGCTTAGGACCTGCTCGCTGAGGGGCCTCTGGCCAAGTCGTGACCACCGCTCCCGCCTCAATTCCCAAATCACCAAACACTTCCCTGATCTGATCAATATCCGCCTTATTTGGATCCTCCTGAACGCCAAAAGCGCAAATCTTGTCGCGCTTTTCCCTGACTTCCTCCAGTTCAAACATACTGGAGAAAACAGCTTGGGCAGTCGCCTGTGAAATAGAAAGGGCCAGCTCACCAATCCAATTACCCATATCAAAACTGTCCATGAAAGAGTCAAACTTTGACTCCAACACCGACATCCGCTCCAGCAGATATTCCACCGATGAATTGCCAGCCAAAGCACCGGTAGCAGCAGTGGCACCAGATGGTGGAACCGCACCAGAGGGTGGAACCGACTGCGCCCTACCACCCTGCACCAGATGCCGAAGTTCCGCCATATCCGACCGCATTTTCTCGAATTCTCCCTTCCATTGGGGTAGGGAGGGCACCACCGGACGGCAGTTTTCACAAAGGAAAACTACCCCAGATGAGGGGTTGACCAAGTCCGTGTTCACCGAACAGGCAGAGTGATAGCTCGATGTGCAACAGTAGCACTTGACCACCGCCTGATCCCTCAAGTCCAGCTGGCATTTGGCGCAAAGATGAGTGGACATGGCAGACAGATCCCAGAATTGAATTTGGCTTCCGCGCAAAGTAAATATATATAATCAGAATAAATTAATTAATCAGAGAAGTAATCGTTTTGCAGTAAAGCAGCAGCAAAGCAGACTTGCAGGCAGCAAGGAAAATATATAGAGCCAATATATATATATATATATATATATTGCTATGCAGCAACCACCAGTTCCACCGAAATAATCCACGAAAAATTCCAATGATGTTAAGATCAAGCAAATAGGTTATATATAGAGCAAATCGTAGCCGTCCGTAAAGAGTAAAAGCAAATCTGGAGTAAAAGCAAATCTAGAGTAAAAGCAAATCTAGAGTAAAAGCAAATCTAGAGTAAAAGCAAATCTAATAATAATAGCTAATAATAGCTAATAATAGCTAATAATCTAATAATAATAAATCTAATAATAATAATAATAATAAAATAATAGCACTGTAAACGTCTGAAAATGCTGATTACATACTGAACTAGTCCAGTGTGTAATTGCATACTGGACTAGTTCAGTTCCGAACTGAACTGAATTACGTACCGAACTGCGACATATATTTTTCATATATACTTAGGATTTTCAAGAAATTAGTGGTATGTAAACCTTATTTTCGTTTCCAATAGCGTCTTCTTTTCTTTGACATCCCCCATAAACTTCCAAAACTGGCAGTTACAAACATGGTTTTTTCAAAATCGGACCTGTGTAAGTTTACGTATAGTTCAGTGTGTATTTTGTTTGAAGCTGTGTAAAATCTAAAAGTGTTGTTTTTTCTATATATACGTATATAATACAAAATAAAATAAAGTTAGACGTCATTGTCTTGCTACAAAGTTATTTTCGGATCATTCAAGCTAAAGTTATGCAAGCTGCACTTGTGCAACAATTCGGAAGAACCTACGCGAGGGTCTGGGGAGGAGCCTCCCAGCAGCTGACGAAAGTTTGTAAATTGTAATAAAATTCATAATGGAAATGTTTAAAAGATTAATTTATTAAATGTCAAATCTAGGATCGGACAAATTCTAATTTCTGAAAAACTTCGCCTAGTGAAACGATTCTTTGTTTTTTAAAACTTTTTGGAATAATAACTTTTTACAGACTTGCTGGCTACGCACTAAAGGTTCGAAGCTTTAGCCGCTGCTGGGGATGATGGTTGCATTAATGCTGATCCTCACCTCCTGTGCTCGCCTTTCACGGCAACAGAAGTCAGACTCAGACTAGCAATCAAGGCACTCAAGCGGGGCAAGAGTCTTGGACGGGCTGCATCCAGCTGAGCTGAAGACGGCAGCCCTTGCCTCTCAGCGCTCTTACCAGCGCTGACATCACTCTCTGGACATATGGCGCCGTGGCAGAATCTAATCAGAAGGGTGGAGGCGGTTTCGTAATATCGGATAATCAAGATATCATCGTTACCACCATTGAATCCCCTGCCGGAAGTATCTGCTCTATTCTGCGCGCTGAAGAAACTGCTGGCAACAGCGGTCTGGATGGACTATGGACAATCTCTTCAGGAAGTCAGAATTTACACCGACTCCAAATCTCTGATCCAGAAGATTGAATTTGGCCCATTGAAATCGAAGTCTCAGCTGGAAACGGCCATCTGGCATAAGCTTTGCCAGATCTCCCAGCTTTGCAGCCACATAACCCTTCAGTGGGTAACCAGCCACGTTGGAATCCAGGGAAACGAGGCAGCTGGCAGAGTTACCAAGTCTGCGACTGCCCTGGAACAGGATCAGATTGGAATTGACCTAACTACTGCCAGGGCTGCCATCAAACGGTATATACATAAAGGAAGACTGCCGTAGACTCGGCTCAGTATGTCACCGAAGATATTTACGACGCCCACCTGCTAGTCGATCCTTCACGCGATGAAAATTTGACCCGGAAGGAGCGTTGCGTTCTGTCACAGCACCGTTGCAAAGGCCGCTCCCTACTCCTAGCCAAACGAAGGTTCCGAATGGGACTATCCCATTCTCCAACTTGCCCGGAATGTGATTGTAAGGAGGAAGGACCTAGCCCACCTCTTCCTGCACTCTCCAAACCACACCTCTGCCCGACGGCGGCACCCGGGCACAAGGTTGCGCCATCCTATCCAAGGGTCTCCCCGGGTTCTGACTTTCCTCGGATGTGGGGCGGATCTGATCCGTCCTAACCGCATTGGGTCCCCCAAACTGGTCCATTAACAGGAAAAAGAAGATTGCATTCGAACAAAACACCAATTATATATACAAGATTTCCACAACAGTGGGGGATCGGGGGACGGAGCCTCGCAGAAGTTGGGAAATGTTTTTGAACTAGAAGCAAAAACGCGCCGAAAAGTTACATTCCTTTAGATTTCGTATTGAATATTTATTGTGCTAGATATGTAGCAACAATTTTGTGGCTCTGACTACTTTATTATACAAGAAATTGTGTTGGATCATTGCTACATATACGTAGCAATGTTCACAAAAATCACCCACCTAGACGGCTAACAACAAGCCGCAGCCGGAAAATTTTTTCCATGGTAATAGCCACAAGACCCAACCTTAGCATATGTAAGTTTGGCTGCCGAAGCCCAACTCCTCCGACTAGGGTGCCCAAAATAGTCGACCAACCCTCGGACAACTCCGGGCCAAAATTGAAATTTTTGCTGGTACTCATTAGGGACTTTGCCCAGCTACCCCATATTATCCATGTGTCATGTCCTAACTCTAAGCTATCCAACCATATATTGGATTCCCTGCCTCTGGGGCAATCGCTAGTGCAAAACTAATACCAAATTCGAGCTCAGCGACCCGAAAAACCTATACAGCGCATGTTTCAGGTACCCCAACTCCCTTCTGGCAGACAGTCCGGTCGATGGACCCGGCCCGGACCCCCTGGACCCAGGGGGTGGTCAGGATCAGCTATCGGCAAAAGCTACCTAAAAACTAATGCCAAATTTTTAATTCTACGCACCGATAAACATATATAGGCGAGTTTTTTTAGGCTTCTGGGACCTTTCAATAAAATTTTTGGTCAGTCACGTGACCCCCGAACCATATCACGTGACCCTAGGCCAAGTCACGTGACCATTACAGATGCGAAATTACCCCAACAAATTGTTTGTTCTGTGCTTACTAGAGCAACAGAACACAAAATAAGTTCCGCGTATCAATAATCAAGGTCAAGCATATCGGCCTGAGTACCCACTTTGGTCCCGGGGGGCCGAGAACCGAAATTCTAAGTTTAGCCTGCGCAAAAGAAACTGGGGGGTCCAATTTTTTTACATAATAGCATTATGGACTTTGCTCTTACGCATGAAAAGAAAAATTTCCTAGCTATATCCTGAGATCAGATCCGGTGGTGATTTTTTTGAACAAGTGAGTTTTTTGTGAATTTGTTCACAAAAAATCACAAACATTTTTTATTATATACTCAGGCTACACAAAGGACTACCAGCATGAAATTTGCACCATATGTATGTAGAGAGGGTCACTACCGTTCCATACGTACCAAAAGTTTCTCGATCGGACCTCATTTGCGAAATTGTCAGCAAAAACTCGATTTTTGATTTTTGTGAACATTGCTATATAGGAAACGGTCTATATTTAAACACTATTTTATGAATATTGACATGCAATATGTAAACAAATTATAAGCAACTGGATCAGTAAAATTATTATCCGAAAAGAAAAGAACACCTATAATAACCAGGTCACAATGCAAAAAACCGTTGTATGTAAATCACTGGGAAAAGTCTGGAGGCGCCGCCCCAGCTAAAAGTTAGAGCTTTTGCAAATATGAAAAGCTTGAAAACTGTTTTTCAGAACACTTTTTGTAGAAATTTTGGAAATTTTGGCTGTGTATTTTGTTGTGTAAATTAGCTTTTCACTGTGTAAATTTATTGTTTATGTAAATGCACAGTATTTTTTACACAGGTTTGCCCTGGTTAGAAATGAACTAGCATTGTCGAGTTAGCACAATTCAATGAGTATAGTAACGAGACGTTGGTACATTTACATGTACGTATATGCATTTATTAGATTTTGCAGATATTTGAACGTTTCAATTTTTTATGAAATTGTATGTAAATTCTCTATTTTTCCATATTTAATTTTTTGCTTTCCCAACCGGAAACCAAATCAACCGCGTTTGTGCACTGTTCTGTCCATTTTTATTTCTGGCTATAACTACATACAATATAGGTAAACCTGTCATTTGTGTGCGTTAAACGGCCTGTCTTTGTTCTGTTTCCGGGTTCCTTATCCTGGATATACAGAGGGATCAGGGTGCTTCCAGGTAGCGCCGACTCTGCATGCTGGGCCCGAGCGTCACCGACTACGCCTGGACTGCCTTCAGTGTGTGACCTATCAAGCGAAGCTGTTGGGACCATTTCCTGAATGGGAGAGTCGTCTTCGAGTTGCCCACGAAGCTGGCTATAACATGATACATCTGACACCAACTCAGACTCTAGGAATTTCCAACTCTGGATACTGTCTCTCGGACCAGTTGACTCTGAATCCTAATTTTAGGTATATATACATTTTATGGCCAAGTGCCTGGGATAGACATGCTGGGCTTATTCTAGTGGAAGGGGGGTGTTGGCCCCCCCATAAACACCCTTCCCTCCCCAAAAATCGTTCCCCTCCCAAAAAAAGCGGGTGCCCCTTTTGGTACCAACTTTTACTCTGAAAAAATCGCTGAGAAGGCCAAATTTTCAAAAAATTTTCCGGCTTCGCCGGAGATTTTTAGTCGATTTTTGCCTGTTTGAGCGCTATTTTTGCACTAAAAACGAACTTTTTTGGCGATTACTATAAATATTGCGCTATTTTTAGCATGTTTTTAGAAAAGATTTGAAAAATTTTCGCCCCTCCCAAGATTGACTCGCCCCCCGAGGGCCCCCCAAAGAGCCCCCCCCCCCAAGAAAAATTCCCTAGAATAAGCCCAGACATGTGTATATGCTGTACACGGCTTCTGTTATTCCTCGTTAACGAGAATAGATTTTTTTAACAGCGAAAATGTACACTTTTCAAATATGGGATTTCTCAGCAATTCCTCCTATAGCAATTCCTCCTTGCAATTCCTCCTTGTTTGGTGATTATCTATCAATGTTGGATAGCGAATATTCAGATATCCTTTTACATTGCCTTTCAGCTTTTTAAAAAATCAGCAATTTTTCGACTGAAAATAAAATTTTTGAGATTTGTTGTTTGTTTCTGAGATGTCTTCGTACATAGTGTAGCTAGTTGTTCTAATATTGATTGACATTGTCAAATTATTACTGGATTGCTGGATATCCGGCCGGATTCTTATAGCTATCCATTAAAGAAAATATTGGGGTTTACGCAGATGAAAACTATATTTGTTGTCCATCTCGAAAATGGCGAAAACATAAATCGCAAAACCATTGCTTATGTTATTTTTGTTTTAGTCCTGATAATACAAAATACAATTACGATCATGTTGCTGCTCTGGTGAAAAAGATGGATGAAGAATGGTCTGTTTTAACTATCACTGACGTTGTCTGGAACCATACGGCTTTTAGGTAATTTTTAGCTTTTCTATTTTCTATTTTTTTCATCATTTTATGTAGGCTTCGGAAACTTCTTTATGTCTGGATCCTTTTGACTCTATTTATATAAGTTTCCATGCTTTTCTGGCCCATTCAACTCTCAATACAATCATTATTTAAGGTGAACGTGTTTCAACTGTGTCTTTGGCGGGAAAAATCCCCCCTAACAATTTCGGTTAAGTGAGTTTGATTGAACATTACCAGTTCATTTTTTCTCTCTCCGTCTTAGGAGTCCTTGGCTGTTAGAACATCCAGAGTGCTCATATAATTTGGTTAATTCCCCGCATCTTCGTCCAGCCTATGTCATGGACAGGGCACTTCATTATTTCTCATTGGAAGTGGCAGCTGGAAAGTATGCAGACCGAGGCCTTCCTCCAGAAGTTAATAATGGACATCATTTAGACGTATGAAACGAATTTATTGACAGTTAAAAGTTACATAATTAATATATTTATCTTTGTTCGGTCTCTTTTATTGCTGCTGTTGCAGTGGTTGAGTGTCTAACTATAACGGTTGTTTAACTTTTGTGATTTAGAAGTGAATACATTCTGACTTCAGCATGACAGATTGGGTCAAAACAGCCACAACTCCACAAGTCTGACTCTGACTTCAGTAGTTATATCTTTAATATCTTGAATCGTATAGAGATCTATCATTCTCGTAACTTCATGTTTCAGATAATACGAGGTTTACTTCATGACATTGTTATTCCGACTCTAAAGCTGTATGAGTTTTTTCAAGTCGACGTTGACAAGCAATGCGCTCAGTTCGAAACAGAATTGCAGTGTAAGTGATTTCTGATTACATACCGTGTGTGGTGTCAAGAGTACATAATAGATAAGAGTGTGACAGCTGGCAAGCTGTCTGTTATCAGCTCAAGGTGCATGCTATGCACGCTAACGGCTGTCCCCCCCCCACAAACGTGTACCTAAAGTCTGACCAAAAAATGTAGAAAACGAAATTGTTTTCTTTATATCTCAAAAACGCTTCAAGATAGCTACCACAAAGTATATATTTTCTGAACCGGACTGATGAGATCTTTCTTTTCGTGAAAAATTTTTTGAAATTTCCCGTGCGATTTCAAAGGGCGCCGCTTTTATATGTACAGAAGGATTGGTACACGGTACTGCCGCGATTTTTTCAGAAAAATTTTCCCCTTGTATGAAAGTGCTACACACCAAATTTCAACTTTCTTGGCTGAAAATTGCGTGAGTTATTCAATTTTTTAGATTTTCAAAATCCTTTGATCTTTGCCGCTTTTTCGACTTTGGCTGGTTATTACTCGCGACTCGCTCAACAGAATAATTTTTCGATTAGATTTTCAGGACCGCCTAGGCGTCCGCTTTCACTCGATATATGTGAGATTTCAAAATTTGAAAGTAGATTTTTTCAAAAAATACCACTTTTTGACCCAAACTTTCGACATAGCGAGTCTAGCGAAAGTGAGTAAAAATTACATCA
>JASAND010011913.1:0-11342 GCA_030248195.1 Trissonchulus latispiculum
AATTATACACCATTTTACCTCCCTATACTACTGGCGTCAGAAGGGGAGGATATGGTGAGTTAGGAATAAGGAACGACATTAGTAGTAAATTTAAAATCAGGAAAGGAGTTAATTTAGTAAGGAAGAAAAGAGAAAAACTGTAAATTTGAAGGCTGTCAGTCAAAAATGGGAAACCCCAGATGAGCAGAAAATGCAGCCGTTCACATTCAAAAAACTCCCAACTGACGGTGCAATCATAATTTGTCAGGATGATAGGCTGTCACGTGACTGCCACGTAGATAGCATGATCGTTCTCTCAAAATAAGACAAATATTGCAGTGTTGACGTTTGAAATTAAGTGAAAATAGGAATTTGAAGTAGTTTTTAAAGTACTAAGCGTAAAGATAGCACCACAATTTGCAAAATTACACACAATTACCGGGTTACCAAACAATAATTCAAACACGACATTTATAAGTTAGAGAAATTTTAGGGATTTTAGGAAGTTTTGGAAAAACTCGCGAAGGAAGAAACCAGGAATATTTGGAAAGGAGTAATAGCGCGGCCGGTATTACTCACATTACACTTGTAAAACGCAAAAACAACCAAATTTCCTTCATTTATGTGAATAGAATTGAATTGAACAATTTAATTGGACAACTTGAAGCAAACAAGTTTATCCAATATGCACTTAGCAGGATTCCATTTTCTTGGTGTAAACCCATCACAGCTAATCTCCCTGCCTCCCTCCCTCTCTCCATTAAAACATTTGCCTAATGATCGTAGTGCAGGTTTTCTCACCTATCAAAGAGACCACAGTTATCAAGGTTTTGATAACAGGTCCTTCGAAGTTTATCAAAACTGTTATGGTTGCCAGACATACCAGAACAGCACTCATTGAAACTTGGTGTAATAGTCGACGGTTAAATCCTGGCCAATGAGTGTCCACAAAAAAGATTGCAGGTTTGCCAAACATGATGCAAACGCCAATTAATACGGTGTTTAAGTAAATGTTATCAGCTAACTTTCCGGTCTTCAAATCCATGCCATAGCTGACACAAGCGCAGGAAAAGTAGACAAAGGCGCAAAGCAATGTTCTCCGTCTTAACTCAGGAGTCACAAATATATCTTTGTATGTATATTTTCTATCTTGCACAGCAGAGTTTTCCAAAGCCGTGATCTCATTTTCCAAAACAACAGTATGGTTGAAGTGTGCAATTTTTGTTAATGCTCTTTTGGCTTTTTTGATCTTGTGATGCTGGGCCAGCCAACGCGGTGACTCTTGCACCAAAAATGCAACGATCAACAATGTTGGCGATGTGATTGCGCTTAAGATTCTAAACGTGTCTCTCCAATTTAGTGTTGCGTAAGCAATGCCAGCGTAGATAATTCGCGAACCACCCCAGAAATTCACCACACTCCTGACAAAAACTCGATGTTGGGGTTCCAAGATTTCCATGACCAAAGTGAAAACACCGATTATGTAGCCGCCGGTAAAAAATCCAACCAGAAATCGAGTCGCAGCCAGCGTCTGCCAAGCGTAGGTGAACGTGCAACCAAACGTGCACGCTACCATACCTAAAATATTGGAAACTGTGTGTTAATGAAGTCTACAGTGCAGCTTTTACTAGCATTTTGCGCAGTCCTGTTTTAACGTTTCATGTACATTATGACACATCAGCGACACATCTCAAGTTAATGAGATAAAATATTTAGAACAATGGTAATTTTTACGTAAATTTTATGAAGAAATAATAAAGGTTAAAATTAGAAAAGTTTTAAATTTTGAGTGTAAAATTTAATTTTTTGGACCTCAATTGACCTACTTTTAACCCACCGTTGACCGGCGGGTCACATGTTGTGACCCACACCCTACCCGCCCCCCGGGTACCTACCCGTGACCCACTTGTAGCGCTTCTACCAGGGCTGGCGGATCAGGAAGAAACCAAGGACAAGCCCGAACGGGAGGCGTCAAGTACCCTTGTACCCACGAAACCAGGACCTAGAAGAGAGAAGGGAAGAGGGAGGTTCAGCTTTTCACTCACCATTGAACCATCGAACCACGGCCCTTCTGCTCTAGAGTCAGACATGCTAAACCACTACACCACGGGACCATCAGGT
Source organism: Trissonchulus latispiculum (assembly GCA_030248195.1). NCBI lineage: Eukaryota > Metazoa > Nematoda > Enoplea > Enoplida > Ironidae > Trissonchulus > Trissonchulus latispiculum. Next base: position 2,101 of record JASAND010011913.1, read on the forward strand.
GAACTCCCATTGCAGGCTTATCAATCTTTCCTATGCCTGCTTCCCTTACACACTTCCAGCGCTGGCGGGAGCAGCTCTCTTGCATTCATTTCAGTCAGCCTGCTTCAATCTTTCAGGAACTGTAGCTGGTGCTGAAAGCTGAATACTAGCAAGGTGTGGATTTTGAAGATTGCAATGTTTGACATATGAGTTTAGCAACAGTGAAAAATAGAAATTTCAAAAAGGTGTCATTGATGTTTTGTTTGTTAGTTAATATTTTTGTTAAGCACGTATATATTGAACACTGACAGGGTACGCACCAGCACGTCACTCTACGCATGCTCTAAGCCAAGATTTTAGCTTTAAAATCACGTGCTCTAGCTGCCGAAACTGTGTCATCACATTCCTTGCCAACCAGGTAGATTCACAGAAGATTTCGTCAAAATTATTGCACAATCTGTCAAATCCTGCATCTATTTCCGATAATGGAGGCGCCCCCTTAAATGACACAACTGTGCTGAACAGCAACCTTGAAAGAATCTTATTTTATTATGCTATGTTGTCTAATAAACATCACCTGCGATGGTCACTAGTGCCGTTGGCTTTCTACCATACATATCACCAACTTGTCCAAACACAATGGATCCTACCAGAAGACCAGCCATCTGGAGAGTTGCTATCAGGGGTCCCAGATGGCTCCGGTCGCAATAGAGACCCATTTCCTCGACAGCTGAGGTATAAATGGACACAATGGTCGCATTGTCTCCACACATTTCCAGTAGACTACAATTTGATGAGGGCGCGTCATCGCCGGTTAGTTCGCTGCATGTCCACTGAGGCTTAATGTTGGCAAACACTGGAAACAGCTGAGTTGGATTAAACAAGATGTAGCTGTAAACATAAAGTCCAACCAACAATAATAATTGATACCGTGTATAGTTTAGTTCAGCTCTCATGGTTTCAAGCTGACTATCAGTTTCGCAACGACCGAGACAATTTCTGCTGACTGACAACAGCAGCCCTAGACGACTGAAAAAGTAGGTATCCAGCATTAAAAGGACAAGTTTTTCGAGTTTGATATAATACAGAAAACGTTACTAGTTTTTTTACATATTAAAGACTGGTATAATTACAAAATGTACTGAAATTACACAGATTTCGACATGAATGAAAGATTTATGTATGTGGGGTTTTACGTCGGAATATACTGACAGTGTGTAACAATAAATGTAAAATTCAATTCGCTAGAAATCCAAACAGTTGTAGAAAACTGGAAAACCCAAACGGGAACTGCATTGCAGATGTTCGTCCAGAATGTTTGAAATTATCTGAAGGAAAGTAGCAGAGATCAAAATTGAAACAAGTAGTCCCCAAAGGGGCAATATTTCTGTAGGAAATGTTCAAAAATTGTCTATACAATACAATTGACTAATTGTTTCCATGTAGAGTAGATAATAAAAAACAGCAAAGCTTCCCCCAAGGTACAGTACAGGTACAGGTACTGGTTCAGTCGCGATACTAATAAATAATCTTGGTACCAGTACCAAAGCAAATTAAGGTTTCATCATTCCAGTTTTGTTGTGAATTGCATCTCTTAAACCATGATACTTTTTCAATACTTCTGAATACATAAAAGTGTTATATATATATTAATATATATATATATATTATTATTATATTATCACCTGAAGAAGATGCCCCCGGTGGAGCATCGAAACCTGATTAAGGTTGGTCTGACTTTGGGTGTCCACGTTTGATTTTCATTCTTCAAATTGTAATATATATATATATATATATATATATATATATATATATATATATATATATATATATATATATATATATATATATATATATATATATATATATTGAGGTTGTATTGTATGAGTGTGTGCACCTTTTTGGATGAACACAACACACTGATAAGATTACGCCGACCACGTTTAAGCTGAAATTAGAGTAATTTAGAAACAACAATAGAGCTACTTGCTCTGATAGCTAATTACTTTTAAGCCCCAAAACTGTGCATATAAATCAGATACACAGTTCAACGTGCGTATAGCTATAGGACGACCTAAAAATGTGTGTACAAACTACGACCGTTTATAGCAGATTAACCTTTGGAGAAACCCCAACAATACATTTATGCAACATGCAATGCATATATTTTTAGAATTCTCTGGAACCCGAGACTGCGAAAATTTGGAAAAATCCATAATTCCGGGTCTCATTCACGGAAAATCTAAAATTTTTAGTTTTTCACCAAATTTTGATCGCAATCAAAATTTTGTTTTCACGATCGAATAGAGCTGGCCCGCTGCATATTTTTGCTCTTAGAAATTTTTCACGAAAATTCGCCCAATTTCCGGAATTCCGGGTTTTCAAAATTTCCGGATTTTAAAAATTTTCTTTAATACCCACAAGATGGGTATCGTTCGAAAGCTCTTATCGAGCTGAACAACTTTTGTAATAGAATGAACTCATGAAAATGCACACAATTCCCGGAATTCGAGAAAACCGGATTTTCAGGATTTTAAATATTTTCTGCAATACCTACCCCACAATATGGGTATCATTCGTAAGCTCTTGATGAGCTGAACAAATCTTGTAAAACCAATGCCTGAAAATGCACCCAAATCCCGAAATTCACGAATTCCGGATTTCAGTGTAGCTTGGACGGTGTTAGCGAATTACGAGAACTGGGCTCAGTTCTGCGAGTTGGTTCTATTACAAGATTTGTTCAGGTCATCAAGACCTTTCGAATGATACCCATATTGTGGGGAATTGGAGAAAATTTTTAAAATCTGGAAAACCCGGTTTTCTCGAATTTCGGGAATTGTGTGCATTTTCAAGAGTCCATTCTAAGGTTGTTCAGCTCGATAAGAGCTTTCGAATGATACCCATCTTGTGGGTATTATTGAAAATTTTCAAAATCCGGAAATTTTGAAAACCCGGATTTCCGGAAATTGGGTGCATTTTCGTGAAAAATTTCTAAAAGCAAAAACATGCAGCTGGGCCAGTTCTATACGATCGTGAAAACGAAATTTTGATTGCGATAAAAATTGGGCGAAAAACCAAAAATTTTAGATTTTTCGTAAATGAAACCCGGAATTCGGGATTTTTTCCGAATTTTCGAAATCACGGGTTCCTGAGGATTCTAAAAATATATACATTGTTGGGGTTTACTCCAAAGGGTATAGGATAAGCTGCTATAAAAGGTCGAAGTTTGTACACACATTTTTTGGTCGTGCTATAGGTTATATGGGCCCCAGGTTATATACGCACGCTCCACGCTAGGCGGCCTCTCCCTAATCTAAAGTTGCTGAAGCATACATTTTCTACATACTTCAGCAGTGTGTACAGCATAGCTCCAACCTAGACGAGACAGCTCTGCTGCACACTAAAAAATAGGCTCCCAGCCATGCCACTTTACATTTAAATTCGTCTAGACATATCTGCCAGCTGCAACATAAACGAGTAAGGTTTCATCAATTAGGGATAGGTTGAAACGTTGTATAAGTACTTTACAACACACCTTAGTCCTGTTCACTAATTTCTACTGCGCACGTCAGTAGTATAGGCTCCACTTTTCGAGCCGTTTTGGGGCTTGGGGCAACTTTCATGGTCTTCTTCTGCCAGTATTCCTGTCCTTCCTTGGCGTGCCCCTAACCCCACTGCCAGTTCTATCGTCCCTTCCTCGGTCACGAAACATCCCCCCAGTATTAACTTTGAGTACAGTGAATCAATAAAAACAGAAATTGTACATAGAAGCACATAAAAGCACCAACCGAAATCAAAAAAAGCAGAAATTGTTCAACATTGCTCCAACATTACGCAAACATTGCTCTTAAAACACGGTGTAAGCTCTGTGTATACTCGGTGTATGTTCAGTGTATAGTCAGTGTTAGCTCGGAGTAGGTTTGGAGTTACTCTTACTGGAAAATCAATAAAAGCACAAAACACAAGGTACATAAAAGCAAAAAGCTAAATCAATAAGGGCACCAACAACAAAGACAAAGCGACATCTTCGGATATATAAAGTTAGCGTATATTAACCATGACTGGGCTCGGTGTCCTTTAGGAGTGACTCAATGACTTAACGTCGAGGCGGTTAGAGGTGAAAAAATGGCCAGAGTAAGGGTGGGTGATTACAAACCCGATAAAAGTTCAGGGTAGGATAGGTGTAAGCTATTGACGCATAGGGGAAGTCACGGTGCTTCGTCAGGGAAGACTAAAAGTAGAGATTGATGGGTATGTAGGGAGAACTGGGAGCATAAATAGGGATACTGGGTGATCACTTGGGGTACTGGAAAAATTACCAAAGACTTGCTTAGTCAAAACACACAAAAGGAGTAAGAACGGAGTCTATTTAGAGTAGAGTATTTATGGAGCAAAAACGGAGTATGTTTAGAGTATGTTCGGAGTTTACTCGGTGTATACTCAGTGTATGCTCGGTGATTACTCGGAGTGACTCGGTTCATGAAATTGTGGAAGCAGGAGGGATAGTGACGGTAAAGGCAAGTATTAGTGAAAGTTGAAAAAAATAGACTGTGTGTATGCTCGGAGTAGGTTTGGAGTGACTCGGAGAATGAAATTAAGGAAGCCGAAAGGGTAGTTAGGTAAGGTAAAAGGCTAGAATCCATGGAAGTTAGAAAAAGTGGTCTCAAAGAATGCATGGTGTAATTTAGGAGTGACTCGGAGACTAAACCTAGAGTGGATGAAAACGTAACGTAAAGAAGGATTATGACACGTTCGGGTAAAGATTAAGCAAGGTGAAATCAAGTCAGGGTAAGTATATATAAGCTAGGAGTGACTCAGAGAAGGGCCTGGTGTGGCTACTGGGTGATGCGAAAGTATGTGGTGACGGTGTGTGGTTGGTAAGTACTGGGTGTCAAGCAAGGAGAACTAGGTGTATAAACAGGGTGCAGTGAACGTATTTGATTGGTAAGGAAATGAACTGGATTTAGAACTGGATGTCAGAACTAGGAGTATGACAGGAAGTACTGGGTGAAAATACAGGGGGTACTGGGTGTAAATACTGGGGGGATGTTTCGTGACCGAGGAAGGGACGATAGAACTGGCAGTGGGGTTAGGGGCACGCCAAGGAAGGACAGGAATACTGGCAGAAGAAGACCAGGAAAGTTGCCCCAAGCCCCAAAACGGCTCGAAAAGCGGAGCCTATACTACTCACGTCGCATGGGAAGCCCTCGCCCGTGTCACTCGTGCGCTTCGCGTACTCGTGCCCTACACTCGAACCACTTCCCACACGGCGTGCTTATAAATCAGTGAATGCACGCTAAGGTGTGCTATAAAGTATACTTAAGGGGGGGGGGTCGCTTTTTTTTGGGGCGATTTTTCGACCTTCTCCGATTTTGTTCATTTGTACATATTTTGTACTTCCAATGGGCCGCGAAACAAGACAAGTGAGTTTTGCGTAATATTGCTGCTATCGTTCTGTAGAACCCTTCAAAGGCGACCCCGACATGTGTTAAACATAGGAAAATGAAAAAGTTAAGGTAAAAAACCTTGTGTCCAAAAATTGTTTCGCTGTATAAGAGACTCAGCTCTCAAATTTTACACACTTGTTAAGGACATAATGTAGATTGCAGCGAGTTACTTTGGTGCAATTCTGTTGACAATTAGAATTTTGGCAAATAGCCAACTCGGAATTTTCACAAATTCTGATTTTAAGAATTTGCCAAGATTTTAATTCTCAGCAGAATTGCACCAAAGTAACTCGCTGCACTCTACATTATGTCCTTAACAAGTGTGCAAAATTTGGGAGCTGAGTCTCTTATACAGCAAAAACATTTTTGGACACAAACTTTTTACCTTAACTTTTTCATTTTCCTATATGTTTAACACATGTCGGGGTCACCTTTGAAGGAGTCTACAGAACGATAGCAGCAATATTACGCAAAACGCACTTGTCTTGTTTCGCGGAACCATTGGGAGTACAGAACATGTAAAAATTAACAAAATCGGAGAAGGTCGAAAAATCGCCCAAAAAAAGCGACCCACCCTTAACTAAGGATCTCTAGCCGCAGCAGGGATTGCTCATGCACTTATGGCATTCAAATGAAAACTAATAAATATGGGCAATGCGAACATTTAGTTTTAATGAAAACTATTTTTTAATGAAAAGAATCCGGATACAGCTTTATGTTTCCACATCCGAAATCTCAATTCCTTGAATAGTTGATAATGCTTGGAATTTAATCACAATATCAGTTTCTATCATTGCGTTAGGGACCACACTTGAACTCCAGGTTTGTGACAGCAACACACTTGTAGTCATCTTCCGCTATCGGACTTCTTATGTAAATGTTTCCTTCCTTTGTCTCTGCATCATCAGCGTTGTCAAAGGTCAGGATTACTTCCTCGAAATAGTCGTTAGCAGTTTGCAAGTCCATTTCGTAAGATTGAATTTTCAGAGTTTTACCTGCAGTCGCACGAAATCTGTACCATGTTGCGTTGTCACCAAATTCAATTTTATGTCTATAATATTCCGGTGGTGCGGGTCTTCCGATCGGACGGTTCTGTCCACGAGTTATGGTGCCGGGGCTATAAAATAGTAACGGTAATAGCAAGAGTACATAATAACTAAGAGTGTGACAAACGCTACACTCTTGGTTATAAGGCTGCGGACATCATCTGCACGATAACGGCCTACCCCCCCCCCCCACGAATTGGACCCTAGTGACCTCCCCCCACAAAACAGACCCTAGTGGATTTCACGAGGGTCTGATTTGTGAGGGGGGGTCACTTCACTGGGGTCCAATTTCTGGTGGGGGCATTTCACTAGGGTCTGATTTGTGGGGGGTCAAATCCACTAGGGACTGTTTTGTGGGGAGGTCACTAGGGTCCAATTTGTGGGAGGGCAGGCCGTTATCGTGCAGATGATGTCCCCAGCCTGATAAGAGTGCTGCGCTTGTCACACTCTTAGTTATTATGTACTCTTGGTAATAGTAACAGTAATATAAAATAGTAATAAAACCAAATGGCTGAATAGTCAAAGAAGACGCTTTTGAGATTAAGAGTGTCCTAAATCAGACGAGTGCCCAGAGCTGCTTCAAAATATTGTCTATTTTAGTGTGTTCTAGTGTTCGAGGCCGGCGATTAGGCTTAAGCCTGAGCAAGAGTACATAATAACAGGCTTTCTCTCTATACTAGGAAAATTGACCTTTTAGGGTAAACATGCAAAGCTTATGCTAAGCTAACAAAAGGCTGAGACTAAAGGACTACAGATTCGCGTTGTACCTTCTGAATACACTTGTACCCGTTTTTTCAGCGAAATTAGAGACAAAACAATTAGGTCTATTGAAAATCGAAAAAGTTAGTTATATTTGAATTAAACTCAGGAGTGGTCGAAAAATACCCACACTAGATTTCACTCGATTTATGAAAGTTTACGACTTTCAAGACCGGAAGGTGAGATCCCAAGTGCCATGATCCCAAATATGAACCGAGCTTTAGCATTTACCAAATAGCGCCTAAAAATACACTACGAAACATTCGTCGCAAGTTTACGGTATATACCCTGGAAGGGGTCCTGCAAAAGAGCGGGCCGCTTTCCCCATTCATCTTCCCAAGCCTTCTGCGGATTTGTTCCGTCCAAGACACGCACTGCCAATTCACATCCAAACGGTGCCCTTTCGTTAGAGTCACAGCAGGCATAGGTGTAGGATATACTTGGCTGGGTCACGTTGACAAACACAGCACGGAGGCTGATGTAATAGGTGGCTGAAAATGAAACCGCTGTCATTGGAATTGTCAGAACGGCTACTGTTATATCATTTTCCCCAGAGTTGGACGCGGGCCGAAATTTGCGGCCCACACCCGCCCCGTAGCCCGCACTCAAACTTTTGGCCCGCACAGGTCAGGCCCGCTGCCCACATCTACAATTTTTGGCCCGCAAAGGCCCGCACAATAAATGCGATTATTTGATGTTATGAATACTATTTAATGCGTATAAAAAGTTGCATTTTTAGTTAAAAGTTTTAGTTGCCACAATTGTGAATATTTTGCTATCAAAAGACTCTCCCTACTTTTACAGAAATGCTTCGCAATATAATCTAATTTAATCAACATGTCATTTAGTTATTTCTCTAAATCTGTAACCTGCTGAAACTTTGCTGCCGACTGAGAAACTAACTTGGTCGGGGAAAAAGATCACATGCTTGAAGGAACACTTCAATAGAGCATTTTGAACTTATTTCTTACGATAACCTGAGAAATTTGGAAATTGAGGGGCCTTCTGATTTGAGGGTGTCTTCCAGGCAACAGGAAGGCAACCTGGTATTCAAATAATTAGTTTCGAACCTAATAAATTGTTTTAATAATATATTTAACAATACACAAAATTTGCACATTTTAAGTCGCGGTTAGGGATACACTGGGGCTTGGCTCTGACCCTGGCCCGGCACCGGTGCATCTCTAGTCGTGGTCATTATAAAATATACAATTAGTAGTTAATTTGAGTCTTTTCTCTATTACCCCACCACTCAAAATTCTTAAAACTTAAACAATTGAGCGAACATTTGGCATGTGCATGTTTTCGATGCTGAGTTCAAATATATCGCAAAAGTTTCCGATTTTCGATTCGCAAGGGGGTAGGAACCAAAGGAATCAGACATTTTTTGTCTTAACTTTTGTTGAATATTTGCATGCAGAGGGCTTCTGGATGGTAGAACACGAACCTGAAGTCCATTTTTCTAGTTTCAAGTTTCTAGTATTTGTTACAGTTCGGTATAAGGCAATGTTGTAAGCCTAAGATGTAGCTTGCATTGAGCTAGCAAAAAGCTCAAAAAATCTACACCGTATTCGCGTTCTGCGATCCAGATAACCCCTTCATCTTCAACTTTTCAGCAAAATAAAAGACCAAAATGTTTCAGTAGCCTCTTCAAATCGAAAGAAACGAATTTTGAGTAATCGACAAATTTTGCAATGTGTGAACTCAGTGTGCTCGAAAAACATGCGCATTCCAAATTTTAACTCAATTGGACAAGGTTTAAGAATTTTGAGTGGTGGTAGGGGTAATCGAGAAAGGATCCGTTAACTCAGTGTAGGTTTTCTTATTTCAAAGTTAAAAATATTGTGTAAAGTTTTTAAATGTAAGTTTAAAGTTATACTGTCACAATAAAATCGGCCCGCATCGGCCCGCGCGGGCCGCTGCGGGCTTGTAAATTTCGGCCCGCCCCGTCCCGCCCCGCGGGTACCCGCCCCCGCCCCGCGGAGTGAATCCCGCGCCCCGCGTCCAACTC
>JASAND010011916.1:0-30871 GCA_030248195.1 Trissonchulus latispiculum
GTGTGGCTCAGTGTGTCCCCCCCAAGTATTTTGTAGAGCACCAGAAAAATTGAAATTACTGCTGGAGGTTTTCCCTATGGGCAAAATTTCCCCAGCAGTAAGATTACGCCTGGTGCGAGGGGGGGTAGGAGGGCGGACACCCCCCCGAAAAATTATAGGTGAAGGGACTGAATTTTGGGGGAGCCGATTTTCCGAATTTTCTAATTGAGAAAAATCTTGATTTTGGGGTTGGGGAAGTTCCCCCTGTAATTGGTCGAATTCGGAATTTGGAGAGGGCGATGAAATTATGACTTGGGGGGGGGTGCAGATTGAGGAATCTGATAGCTGAAATGAGGTGGATTGTTATTAGCGTTAAAATTCTGGGGAGAATTTGCTGAATTTTGGGGGAGATTCTGGAAATTTTGGGGGGAATTCTGGAAATTTTGGGGGGAATTTATGGGATTTTGGGGGGGGGTTCTGAGAATTTTGGGGGGGTTGATCCCCCCAACACCTCCACTGAGGTACACCTACGTACACCTACAACATTTTCAGACCCCCCAACAGCCCCAGAATTTTGGGGGAGATCGGTAGAATTGTGGGGGGGGGGGGGGTTCTGGTTTTGGGAGAGATTTTGGAAATTTTGGGGGAGATTCTGTCTCCCCAGCTCCCCAACTGATGACCGTGCAGTCGCACCCCCAGAAATTTGGGGGGGGGGTTGACCCCCCCAACTCGGATCCCCCCAAATTTGTGGACCGACGTTTTTGGAAAAATTGTTGATTTAAAAAGCTGTCTGAACTTTCGGGTGCTTGCCCGGTTGGTAATTCGGAAAAAAGTCGGGCAGTGCCGTCCCGCAATTTTTTGAGGTAGCGAGTAAGCCGGGGAGAAGAATCAGACATATTTACTCGAGAGTTACGGTCGCCAGTTTGTAGAATTTGGAATATTCACAGTAAATAATTTCGAATGTCAATGAAGATTAAAGGTTCGGTAGAGTGCGTAACATGTCTGATTCTATCCCTACTTAATCGCTAACCTAATTAAACTAAACGGCACAGCCCTAATTTTCACACGGATTTACTTTAGCAAAACAACAAAGTACCAAAACGCGATCAGTTCAGAAACAAACGATATTCCGAATTTAACATAATTTTCACATCAACAGACTTAAATAATATAAAAGAATTTAAGCAAGCACCGCGTAGAAATTACAAAATCACAAAACAAAAACAAACCGTGAACAAGTACCTGACCGGTGTTTGGGTGTACCCCCAAAATAATCCCCCACCTGACAGTTGAACAACGCCGGAGAAACGTAATCACTAATAATGGCGCCCGAGCTGCCAACCGTCACAAAGTTTGAAACCAGAATGACTGAAGTTGTAATCAAAATGGCGATGAAGATGTATTAGCTATGTACGGCGTTGGACCGTACACAGCAGTGAAATTTAGATTGATTTTGCATAAAGTTAGCACTCCCTTTTGAATAATTTAGGGTGAAATCAAGGAAATATTCTACACTATTGAACATTGGGTACAATCGACCCCAGGTGCAATTGAAAACTGGGTGAATACAATAAGTATAAGTGCCAACTAAGTAAAAATTGTCCCCTGGTAGTGTATAGTGGTAATGTTACACAGGTATTGCGGGTAGAGTCCCGGATCAGATCCCCGACCGCCTCTTATCCCAACAGCCCTCTTAAGGTGCTGGTATCGCTTTGTGTAAATTTGACCCTATAGGCTTTAATTCTTTATGAAAGTGGATGAAACTTTCCAAATATACTATTTCGGTGCTCTTTAACATTCTGGGACCAGTCCCGCATTTTTAGGTGCAAAGAAGAAATTTTTGGTTTTTGCCATTATTCTCTCAGCACATAGTCGAGACACCAGATTGGCTGATATGGCTGGAAAGAGGGCACAAAAATGAACATTTTTGCTTTTACAACTTTTGAGCTATCTCCAGTGGTTAAGTCAGTATAAGCAAAAACGATTTTTGGGGTCCAAAAATGGCCGTTTTCGAGAAAACCAGTTTTTTCAAAATTACTGCCAAATCGTACGGACAATTTTGGTTTATTTATACTCGTTCGATATACAGTCTGCACATTTTATCAATGCCTATTAGCCGGAGTTTGTTGCTCTAAACTAGAGATTTGGCCGAAAAACCATTTTGGCAAAACTGCGATTATTTTGTTTTGAACATCAATTTCTCAAAAACTACCCAATGGATTCGCGTGATTTTTGGCAGAATGAGAATTCGCACTATTGCGGAGGGACATTTTTCTAGGTTTGAGCTAAAACATCTCCAGTTGCGAGAAAACTCAATGCAAAGTTGCGAAATTTTGTGTCACCGCACATTTAATGGATTTTCTTTACCGTTAAGACCTACTGAGCCAAATCCAAAAATATGTCCCTCGGCCCACATGTCCTTTATAGGACAGCACAAGAAAAATTTTTGGCCGATTCCACAGTTTTGAGAAATCCATGTTCAAAAATTTTTGGTCTATATTCAGCCTGTCAGATGTCAGTATGTCAGAAAATTTTAGCTATTATTTCCGGATTTTTGCTAGTTTCGTACTCTCACGAGAATCTGCAGATTATAAGCTTTAAAATGGTGTATAAACTAAAGCTCTTTCTAACTCACAAAATTGCGAAAGTTATGGCGTTTCAAAACGTTCGCAGCAAATACTATAGCATAGGAATACTAGATATTTATGGTAACTTGGGTTGGGTTTTACAGCAGTAAGGTTTTAAAACAGCAATAATTGAGATTAGACATGTAGATATTTCTGGGATCGTCCGGTACAGAAAATTCATAGACTTGTGAGTTGTGACTATGAGAGCTCCTGATCCTATTCACTTTCCCTCTGTTTCTCCTACTTTCTACTGCTTTTTGCTGCTCATGCTTAGAGAGAGTGTGCCTTCAATGTCACTAAGGCTAGACACAACGTAAAAGATCAACAGATATAAAAGTTGATACTTTATTGGGATATATAAAGCAATACAGCATTATTTGCATTGTAATTTGGCAAACGTTTTCACACAATCAGTGTTCAGAAAACCCCAATCGCTTTCTCTACAAAGTGTCGCCCTTAGCCTCAAACTGCAGTGAGGACATGGCATGACGACGTTGTCTTAGGAATGGATTAAACCGGTTGTTACGACAGAAGGGGCCCCGACATTGACCCCGGACACAGTTGTTGGAGGGGGAGGGGAATCCTAGATCTTCCTGGAATCGGCAGGTCTGACCCGGGGGACAGCCGTTGCAGTTCTGTTCCGGATTCACCAGAAGCGGGAACCGATCGTTGGAGAACAGGAGATCCGTGGTTCGGCAAAGTCGACGAAAGTTGGCCCCCGTATCGCGACACCAGCAACAGTTCTGAAACAAACAACATGACATGGTTTAGGAAGAAATAAATTAAAATGTATCAATAATAATAATAATAATCAATCATAAACTAAAATACATAATTCTAATAAAAATCATTGTTTGTAAGATTTTCAGGTAATTCAAAAGCCTTGTTTGTAGTTCTAGCTCCAGTTAACGTATCTATAAAGCAAGAGTACATAATACATAACATAAGAGTATGACAGCTGGCATACTCTGTATTATCAGCTTGCACATCCTCTGCATACTAACGGCTGACCCCGCCCCGCAAATTGGACCCCAGTGACCCCACCCCGCAAATTAATACCCAATCGAAACGGGGGTACGCTCACTCGCTCTATGCTTGTGTGCTAAAGCTCGAAAACACAAGCACTACGTGCGCAAGTTTCGTGTCTGTTTCGAGCTTTAGAACTCATAGCGGCCAAAATCTTTTGAAGTGAAGGGTCCAATTTGCGGGGGGGTCAGCCGTTAGCGTGCAGAGGATGTGCCACGCCTATAATACATAGAGTATGACTGCTGTCATACTCTTATGTATTATGTACTCTTGATAATAGCAAGGTTCAGTAAGCAGTAATATCTAATATTGTTGTTGCTGTTTGCTGCATTAGACATCACAATGTGGTGATCATATCGTGCCCGAATCTGTAAATATTGTAGCTTTATCTTAATTTTTATCAGTGCAGCAAAGCTTACATCATCTGGGAAACATCTCCAGGCATCAATGCCGCCAGGACCCGTCCGCCAGGCCATGGGACAATTCCAATGAGTGTCATTAATGCAGTGAAATCCCTGGTGACCCGTCTCTCGAACAAACAGCGCACAACCATCTAAAAACAAATTGTAGCACATTAATCTGTTTTTGAGCTGTGAATTTACCAAAACTGAGAGAACATGAGCCAGAAATCGAAAAGTTTGAAATTGGTTTAAACTTGAACTCATGGTATGACATGCAGGTTGAGTGTAAATTGATGTTGATCCTTGAACTTTGTACTTTCAATCCTAATTTCAACCTGGGTTGACTACCCTGGAAAAGACGAATAGTCGACCAAATGTAAAAACATTGGAAACAAAGGAAAATAGAAAAATGAAAAAATCTTGATGGAAAACTGACCAAATGCTGCAAACAGTATGTATCCTCTCTTTATCCTTGTTAGATATGTGCTTTGTAATCTACCCCTAAATCCAATGAAATCCAGAGAAAATCTATGAAAACTTACTCGTCAGTTGAACCACGCCCCAGATCAGAAGTAGTCCTAGCAAACCTTGTGGAGCCATTTTAAAATGGGAAATAAATAGGAATTTGAAATTGTGGATGAACAAAAGATACAACTGATGCCCCTTTCACCTAACCTGTGTCTTTAAATACTAAAATTTATGTTATGGTCTAAATACTTTTGCTAGAAAAGATGACATCTTTAGATGCTCCGATGTTCTAAATATTTGCTCATCCAATTGATGGATGTTTTTCTAGGAATGAAATTTGTTAAAAATAGAATTTCAGAATCTGATGGAAAACAAGAAGTTCAGACGCGAAAAGGCCAGGGTTCACTGAGTGTGAAATTTTTTCTAATTTGAGTTTCACTTTATTAGTCAACAGAAGCAGTGAAACATTTTTATGAAAACTAAAAAAATGAATTTAATTGTTTGATGTTTTTAAGAAATCTAACGTTCAGAAGATTGAAAATTAATTGGAGCAAATTTAAACTTTCTGTATGCATCCTAATAATTCATCCTTTTATGAAACCGTACAATGACTGCGAATAATTTTGCGACAATGTGCATGTGCAAAGCAATGCACTTTAAATGCTTGTTTTTGGTTGCTACTAATTTCTTGAATTTATGTATATCCCGAATCTTGAAATTTAAGCTAAACAAATGGACCCCTAAAAGGGGCATTATCTCACCGCTGAACTTCAACAAAATCAGCAGACATCAACAGACATTAAGCAATCTGAATTTCCTGAGGACTGACTGTTGACAATGACCAGTTATACCTTTTTGGCTGCCAGTATTCACAGAAAGCATCTAAAAGGTGGGACTGCAAGTTGCAACCGACCGATAGAGAATTTCTCTTCATTTTATAATAGAACATTGGTGGATCGGAATCCTCTTATGCACCCAGAAATAATTCGGAGCCGTCAATGTCGGGCGAAGGATTTGCTGAGCTTTCATAGCAGAAAATTAACTAATTTATTTCTGGGTGCAAGAGTTAATTCTGAGACAGAATCATCTGTTCGCTATTTCAGTCTATGCGCATACCTCCCCTACATATCACATGACGAAGCAGTTCTTCTGCTGACGAATCACAGCCGGCGATAGATTTGTTTGAACGCAGCGCTCGAAATCATCAAATTTTTTATTGTCGGAGGAAAGCTACATACGGAACCAGGATTTTTCTTAGCAAGCGAGGAAATATTCTGCCAAAATAGGGTCGTCAGTGTTGAGGAAAAAAACGGAACGGGCCAAGTGCCGACACTGCCAACTAGAGTTGTTGGCCGGCCGAGGAAAACCCGGCCGGCCGGCTGGCCGCATCGACGGCCGGCCGTGACGTTTCGATTTAGCCTATCTAAAAGTAGGCTTTCGCATCGTGATGATGCTTAGAAAAACTGCTGATATATGCCTGAAACTGTTAAAATAAAATCACCTCTCTAGAAAGTCAATTATGTGCATTTTCCATAGAAATACTGAACCAACGAAATTCGGCCACATCGGCAGTTCAATTTTTTGCCTTTATGAGTTCTGAGCTATGCTGTTCATTTCATTTTACTGTCTTAAAATTCATGTGGTTGGTTACACCTATGCCGGAAGTAGGTAGCGGTTCTTATCCACGGGTTCATCATCAACAGACACTTTTTGTTCACATAAATTCTAACCAAACTTAGGAATACTTTTACTATAAAAATTAAAAGCTTCCATTTTTTAATATGTATCTTTTACGCTTGTACGTTACATTGATACCAAGAGTGCATAATTGCACTATTATTAAGAAGAAGAGTAAGCCACTAGAGGGCTTCTCTTCACTGCATTGCGTAACGGTGCTCCGACCACAATACGCGAATGTTCCCCCGTTTGGGGGGGGTCGACCAAATCGACATCGCATACCCCCCCCCCTCCGTTTGGTGGCGGGGGGGGGGGTAGCCAAAAAGGTCCCCGTTTGGTGGGGGGGGTAGCCAACAGCCAATCAGATTGCAGAAACCCCCCCTCCGTTTGTTGGGGGGGGGGGGTAGAGCAGAGGATTACGGTAGTTTTTGTTCTATTTGAAAAAGGGTCCCCGTTTGGTGGGGGTCGCTCAAGCAGACTAAGTTTCGCTCATTCTGATTGGCTGTTGGCGATCCCCCCCCCAAACGGGGACCACTTTTTGTGACCCCCCCCACCAAACGGGGACCTCTTGTGTCGACCCTCCCCCAAACGGGGACCCTTTTTCAAAAGCCAGAATCAGCCTGCCTACCCCCCCCCACCAAACGGGGAGGGGGTTTCTGCAATCTGATTGGCTGTTGCCTACCCCCCCCCCCACCAAACGGGGAGGGGGCATGATTTGGCGACCCCCCCCCCCAAACGGGGGAACATTCGGGTATTGTGGTCGGAGCACCGTTACGCAATGAGCCAAAAAGAGGAGCCCTCTAGTGGCTTACTCTTCTTCTAATATATAGAAGAAAATCATGGACTCTTGTTGATACTAAAGCGACGTCTTAGCGGTTACGAGCAGCTTCAGCGATTTCACACGGGATTTTGCAAATCCGACTAAGCCTTTAAGCAATAATTAAGCGTTAATGATTATTAACTATAAGATCAGTGGGGTCTAAAAGCAGGACCAGGACCAGGACCACTTTTCAGGACCAGGACCAGGACCAAGGGTCTAAAACCAGGACCACCCTCAGGATCACTTTCAGGACCAGGACCAGGGGTCTAAAACCAGGACCAGGACCAGGGGTCTAAAACACAGGACCAGGACCAGGGCCAAGCGTCTAAAACCAGGACCACTTTCAGGACCACCCTCAGGACCACTCCCCAGGTCCAGGACCAAGAGTCTAAAATCAGGACCACTTTCAGGACCACCCTCAGGACCACTCCCCAAGACCAGGACCAAGGATCGAAAATCAGGACCACCAGTGTGACCGCAAAGGAGCCACCTTTAGCAGCGGGCGCAGGTATTTTAAATCTAAATCAAGCTCAGGATCACTTCTACAAACGAAGGGGGAATGAAGCCTTTCCACCACAAAACTGTTTAAAGTCTAGGTTCTTGACTTGTTCTTGAATATATGTTTATTTATACATTTGTCGAATAATTGCTGCAACAGTTGTAAGTACTAAGTATGTATAAATATATATATATAAATATATATATATATATATATATATATATATATATATATATATATATATATATATATATATATATATATATATATATATATATATATATATATATATATATATATATATTAATTTGATCGACTCGGTATCATTGTGATAGTACAAAGTAATGGTCTTAAAATTATATAAAGGAATACAAAATCTGGTGTGGTCCGTGCTGTCTATGAACATTCCTTTATATATACGCATCCATATATCTATTGTCTCAATTCAGCTGTAAAACAAGCGTGAGAAAATGTTCCGTCTGCGTGTGGCTCGGTTAATGCGAAAGTCTATTTGCCTATATGCCTATGTGCACGAGTTTGTGCATATATATGCAACAATATATATTACAATATATGCAGGTGGCTTGATGTTAGGTATGTGACCAGTTTCCTCAAATGAAATATATACAACTCTTGCGTCGACCAACATGAAAATTTATTTCTGAGTATATTTATTAAAATCAACGTGTGAAAAACAGCACTGCTGTTCACAGACCACACCAGATTTTGTGTTCAATCACAAATTTAAGACCACTGAAAACACTCGCTATTGGTGCTGCCATTATTCGGCTAATTTATATATTCAAGCATATATTTAGCATATAAAAACATATATTCAAGAACAAGTTAAGAACCTAAACTTTAAACAGTTTTTGTGGTGGAAAGGCTTCATTCCCCCTTCGTTTGTAGAAGTGATCCTGAGCTTGATTTAGATTTAAAATACCTGCGCCCGCTGCTAAAGGTGGCTCTTTTGCGGTCACACTGGTGGTCCTGATTTTCGATCCTTGGTCCTGGTCCTGGGGAGTGGTCCTGAGGGTGGTCCTGAAAGTGGTCCTGATTTTAGACCCTTGGTCCTGGACCTGGGGAGTGGTCCTGAAAGTGGTCCTGGTTTTAGACGCTTGGTCCTGGTCCTGGTCCTGAGGGTGGTCCTGGTTTTAGACCCTTGGTCCTGAAAAGTGGTCCTGGTCCTGGTCCTGCTTTTAGACCCTACCCTAAGATCATCCCAAAATCGTCCAGAAAGAAAAGAACTAGCCTAAGTGAAAATTACATTTCGCATTCATAAACATATTGCTAAATCTATAGTACGCTCAATCAGTAGAAGTATTTGTAACTCATAAAAGGATAATACATAATGTAAAATATCTAACGACAGCGAACCAAAATGCATTAGAACAACATATTCTCCGAATTTGAAGCTCTACTTTCTCAGGAAACTAGTAGTAAACTGCTACAATACAGGATTTGCCGGACGGCCTGCAGCCGATTGGGTCCTAAACGGCCGACCAGCCAAGTGTTACTGTCGGCAGCAGGTGGGTCAATAGTCGTTTGATAATTATTAATTAATTCATTATTAATGGTTTAACAGTCACCAGCAGTATATACTTCCGACACACCGCTCTTTCAGCTGGGTGGCAGTGAAACATTTTTGAAAGCCAGCTCAGCGTTCTTCTGACTTCTACTATACTCCCACCCAAATGAGGATGACTGTTCCCCCAACTGTAACACTTTCTTCCATTAAACAGAGACTGCCATATCATATTCTGTGGTTAGAGTGTCTTAAGATCTACCGAATTTTTGTATTGCTTAGCAGATCGTTTCGCGAGTACGATCAACGTTGCAATTTCACCTTTCTACTACCTAGCCCAAAATCAACAACCACGATTTATTGGAACATAAAAATATAACACAATCTAAATTGACAATATACGTACACAATCTACAATAACGTAATAAGTTAATTTCATGCTTCAAACATTGTAAGCTAAGCAAGAAATTAACAAACCCCGTGTTTATTTAAGCCAAGATAAAACTCGACCCCAATAAAATTATGCAAAGAATGACTAACAACTAACAAGAGGCACTTCATCTTAACGTTGCTTTTGATCCTACCACCTCTTTAACAAGACCACTCTCTGACTACTCAAAACAAACAGAAAGTATACAACTTCCCTACAGTATCTGTGTATAGTAGCATATATTTCAAATTGACTGGCAAAGCTGACAGACAACTTAGAATTACGGTTAAGCATCGAAGAACGATGAGTAAAACAGTAGTAAGTGTTTCGAAAATCTGCTTTCCTAAAATCCGGTGTGAAAGTCTTTCAAATTCAGAAATTTAAACTACAATGAAAACATTTCAGACCAACCCTCACAATCCACATTCAATTATGTACAGCAACAATAAAAGCTCAAGTATATTAAACTGGAAGCCAATAAATCTAAGGCTACCCACAGATTATATATAACTGTACATAACAAGCTCAAGTAGCAGGGATTCTGAACGTTGCTTTAGGGGGTTGAGAGGGGGGGTGGGGGGGAGGGTGTTAACAAAAAAGTAAAAAGAACGAGAGGCTGGGCAAGGCTATGGGTCAGGGGTGGATTCGGGGAAGAGTAAACGGGGAAAATAATTGAAAAGAGCTCTTCTATTTTTCCCGGGGGGAGGCGGGGGAGGGGAGGGTGGGGGCGAGGCAGGGGGGGGGGGGGGGGGAGGAGGAATCATTAGCTCAATTCCTGTTGTAGTTATAGGTTAAAATCGGGTAATTGTATAATTTTATTTGCGTTTGTTTGCCGGTGCTCCACTGGACTTGGTTGTTGTTTCGGAATCCAAGGTACCCATTGCGGGGGTTTCTACAATTTTATATTTGAAAAAAAATCAGTGGGATGATAAGAAAAAATTTTTCCTTATGATGCGGTGGGAGGGGAACGAAAGGGTCAGAGGAAACGGGAATGAAAAAACGGAAGCCAGGAAAAGGGAAAAAATATATATGGTTGAAATGTAAATTATAGGAATAAGTTAAGTTTCGTACCAACTTTTTATTTTCCTTTTCCGGAATTTATGTCTGGAATGAAATTAACACAAAATAGAAGTCTGACCAAGAATTAAAGAAATACATAAATATACTCTCATGCTAATTCATGAACGATCCATTTGTAGACGTGTAAAACATCAAAATTCCTATGTTAGTAGTAGTGCATGCGACCTCTACCAGACTCAATTCTCACACCCGCGGCTCATCAGTGGAGGAGTGTGGAATTCAGTTTTTTAATTACTTTTCCAAGTCCCCCCAAAAATATGCCAAAATTAGTTTCGCCGCCGGTCGCCTCAAATTAGTGAAAATTAGTTGACATATATATAAACATGATACAAGAATTGTGACAACATACAACGTAAACAAAACGTCTATTTAGAAATATGTATCCAAGAATTTAATGGTGAAATGTCTAAAAGATTATTAAAATTTTTGTGTTTACATGACTTCAAAAAGTAGCGTTTCAAACTACGAACTTTATATTTCTTCTGTATAAGTTTTTGATACAATTCTGTTGAAATTTTTAAAAAGTCGTCAGAATTACTACACAAATTTGAGATTCTAATAATTTCATTAGCAAAAACGTTGTAACAGCAGAATTTGGAAATATTGCTTTCTATTTCTGGCAAACTAACAGCATTAAACGAGAAAAATCTTTTTTTATCAAAAACCGAAGTTATAAATTTTCCATTATCTATGTTAATTTTTATATCTAGAACGTCTGCTAGTGAAAAATGTTCATTTACTAAGTTCAGTTCTAGATCCGATGGGTAAATGAGTTTCCAAAGTTCTATAAAAATTCCGCCGTCATTTATAACCGTTATATCGTCAATATATCGAAAAACATATTTAAGTAGTTCAAGCGTTTTATAATCGTTTCGATTAGTCAGAAGTTTAATAAATTTGAATTCGTAATAAAACAATACAAGATTTGCCAAGAAAGGTCCACAACTAGTACCCATCGGGATACCTACTTTTTGTCGAAACACTTTACCACCTACACAAAAATATGCATTATCTACCAACCATTTACACATTTCACAAAAGGTTTCATAGTCTACGTATCTCTTAGATGTGTTATCACTGAAATAAGCGGATTTAAAACCAAAATTTAATTTTCTTTGGTTGTGTCCAAAAGCAATTTTAGCTATTGCATTTATTGCCTCGATAATTTTATCGTGACGTAAATTTGTATATAACTGAGAAAAATCGAAAGTATAGACTGATTTTGCATTGTTTTGCATAGAAATTTGTCGCAAACAATTAATTATAGGTTTGCTGCTATCAATTATCCAAAAAGGATTACAACCTCCATTGCATCTAGCAATTGTGTTGCTGTATGCTTTCATTCTTTTTAAAATTGTCTTTAAAGAATAACCAATATCTTTAGATAAGCTATTGGTTACAGCAGCTCTACTAGAAACAATTGTACGAAACTTTATAGGATTTTTATGAAATTTAGGCAGAAGTTGAATGAACGGTAATTTTTTGTCTGAAAAGTCGATGTTATGACCGAAATCGTTACATTTTTGCAACAACTTGTTGATTATAGTTTCCTTATTTTCACCAGAAACTTCATAAGTGTCGTTACCATTAGCATTATTTAATCCAAGTTCATTAATTAAAACTTTTCTATACAAGGTTTTACAAATGAAAGCATAATTTTGTGACGCCTTGTCAACCGATGTAATTACGAAATGTCTTTTTAACCTTTCCAGTTCTTGATAGTTGAAAGGCTTTTCTTCTACAAAACAAAAGTTATGATTTTCTAATTCCTGTACTACTTCTCCGACCACTGATTGTATCCAAGGATAGAATATATCCTTATCCTTGAACTTATTTTTCTGCAGATACTTGGAAATGGCAGATTCTACTTCTTTAACTAATTCCGTGGAATTACCTTTAGAAGGTAAGCGATATTTTGTTCCCTTTTCAAAAAGTTTTCGTAAATTAGTATCTGAGATTATATTTAAATCTCCCGTAACCACATGTCCGTGAAAATTGTCTTTGAACTTTGAATTAGCACAGTCACAATTACCTGAAAAATCATCATCCAAATTAACTGTACTAGCAAATTGTTTGTAGTTGAACACTTGACTAGAAAAAGGTTTGTCGTAAGTATAAATAACTTTAGGAAAACATTTGTTTAGATCTACGTCTGGAGGCCAAAAACTTTGAACTTTATTGGTTGCAAAAATTTTTGCAAAATTTATTTTGTCGAATAATTTACAGGAATATTTTATAAAAAGTTTTGATTTTACTTTTTTACCAATATTCTGAACGTTTACAACTTTATCTAATTTGTATCGGAGCAGGTCTTTAACAATTTCATCAGCATGTACAGTGTTTCTATTTAGTACATGCAAATACAAAGCTTTAGCATCTCTATTATTTAAACTGAAGATTTTATTTACAATGCGTAATCTACTTTCTGCAGGACACGAAATAAAACTCTTATGTATCTCTTCCATAAATTTAGCAGGATCTAAAGCTGCATTAGCGGCTATCTTTCTAAGAACCCGAATTTTACTGCGTTTATTGCCCACTTTAAAACGTTTATTAAAGTTACTGAAAACCGCTTGCTCAAATTTTTCTCCCCTGAGAACTTCATTAAGGCCGTACGGATATTTAGTTTTAAGCTCTCTGATCCAGAAAGCTTCCCGCTTTAATCTATTTTCCTTGTCTAGTTTAGCGTCCCCCGTGGCATAAAGTTGCTCAAGAATTTGAACTTTGAAAGATTTACATTTAGATGTACGAAAGTGCTGGAGAATAAATTTACATCCTCGACTATTAGATTCAACTGACCTACGATGTTGCCCTATTCTAACCCGTAATTTCTGTGAAGTTTCTCCCACATAACCGATATTACACGTATTGCATTTTAATAAATAAATTAAATTATGCGAAGCACAATTTAACTCCTTGTTATCAGCAGATACTAATTGGTATCTATTACTGTTATAGATACCATGAATTTCTGACTCTTCTGATAGCAAGTCACAAAGTTTACAATTTGCTGACCCGCATTTAGAAACTATATTTCTTATTGTATCCGACCGGTTGGTTAAAGGATTTCCAAAGTCCAAAGCCGAAAGTCCACCAGTGGGCCTTATATCCTGCTCCCCCGCTACAGAGGCCCCGGAGCCATTATGGAGTTATGGTTGTCAGACATGAAAAGAGTGAAAGGTGTGTATGTACCCCATACACAAGGTCCAAGTAGCCAAAAATGTTCCATAGTCAAAAGGGATCTACCGGTCGGATACTCATTGTACAAATAACTAATGAAAATTATCCTCCAGACAACACAAGGTCGACTAGTCGTTTAGGACGACGAAAGTCGTCAAAGTCGTAAGTTTGGTTCTTTAGGACGACCGAAGTCGTCAAGTCGTTTAGGACGACCGAAGTCGTCAAGTCGTTTAGGACGACCGAAGTCGTCAAGTCGTTTAGGACGACATAAGTCGTCAAAGTGCATTTAGGAATGTTAGAATTAGTCTAAAATGAGAGTATATTGAATGGTACGTAATTTAGAAAAACAGAAACAAAAGCATTTAATAATCAATGGGAAAAAGGAAAAACCATTAAACTAGAATTATTTAAAAAATATAATGAGGTACGATCAAAATCGTTAACTATACTCTATTTAGAAAAAATTGTTTAGACGGCGTCATAATTTCATGAGCATTCAAAATAGAGCGCAACCGCGCTAGAGTGTTATGGAAAGGGACGAGAGTAATAACTCTACAAGTACCCTAACCAGTTCACTCAAAACAAATATAGGAATAAGTTAAGTTTCGTACCAACTTTTTATTTTCCTTTTCCGGAATTTATGTCTGGAATGAAATCAACACAAAATAGAAGTCTGACCAAGAATTAAAGAAATACATAAATATACTCTCATGCTAATTCATGAACGATCCATTTGTAGACGTGTAAAACATCAAAATTCCTATGTTAGTAGTAGTGCATGCGACCTCTACCAGACTCAATTCTCACACCCGCGGCTCATCAGTGGAGGAGTGTGGAATTCAGTTTTTTAATTACTTTTGCAAGTCCCCCAAAATATGCTAAAATTAGTTTCGCCGCCGGTCGCCTCAAATTAGTGAAAATTAGTTGACATATATATAAACATGATACAAGAATTGTGACAACATACAACCTAAACAAAACGTCTATTTAGAAATATGTATCCAAGAATTTAATGGTGAAATGTCTAAAAGATTATTAAAATTTTTGTGTTTACATGACTTCAAAAAGTAGCGTTTCAAACTACGAACTTTATATTTCTTCTGTATAAGCTTTTGATACAATTCTGTTGAAATTTTTAAAAAGTCGTCAGAATTACTACACAAATTTGAGATTCTAATAATTTCATTAGCAAAGACGTTGTAACAGCAGAATTTGGAAATATTGCTTTCTATTTCTGGTAAACTAACAGCATTAAACGAGAAAAATCTTCTTTTATCAAAAACCGAAGTTATAAATTTTCCATTATCTATGTTAATTTTTATATCTAGAACGTCTGCTAGTGAAAAATGATCATTCACTAAGTTCAGTTCAAGATCCGATGGGTAAATGAGTTTCCAAAGTTCTATAAAAATTCCGCCGTCATTTATAACCGTTATATCGTCAATATATCGAAAAACATATTTAAGTAGTTCAAGCGTTTTATAATCGTTTCGATTAGTCAGAAGTTTAATAAATTTGAATTCGTAATAAAACAGTACAAGATTTGCCAAGAAAGGTCCACAACTAGTACCCATCGGGATACCTACTTTTTGTCGAAACACTTTACCACCTACACAAAAATATGCATTATCTACCAACCATTTACACATTTCACAAAAGGCTTCATAGCCTACGTATCTCTTAGATGTGTTTTCACTGAAATAAGCGGATTTAAAACCAAAATTTAATTTTCTTTGGTTGTGTCCAAAAGCAATTTTAGCTATTGCATTTATTGCCTCGATAATTTTATCGTGACGTAAATTTGTATATAACTGAGAAAAATCGAAAGTATAGACTGATTTTGCATTGTTTTGCATAGAAATTTGTCGCAAACAATTAATTATAGGTTTGCTGCTATCAATTATCCAAAAAGGATTACATCCTCCATTGCATCTAGCAATTGTGTTGCTGTATGCTTTCATTCTTTTTAAAATTGTCTTTAAAGAATAACCAATATCTTTAGATAAGCTATTGGTCACAGCAGCTCTACTAGAAACAATTGTACGAAACTTTATAGGATTTTTATGAAATTTAGGCAGAAGTTGAATGAACGGTAATTTTTTGTCTGAAAAGTCGATGCTATGACCGAAATCGTTACATTTTTGTAACAACTTGTTGATTATAGTTTCCTTATTTTCACCAGAAACTTCATAAGTGTCGTTACCATTAGCATTATTTAATCCAAGTTCATTAATTAAAACTTTTCTATACAAGGTTTTACAAATGAAAGCATAATTTTGTGACGCCTTGTCAACCGATGTAATTACGAAATGTCTTTTTAACCTTTCCAGTTCTTGATAGTTGAAAGGCTTTTCTTCTACAAAACAAAAGTTATGATTTTCTAATTCCTGTACTACTTCTCCGACCACTGATTGTATCCAAGGATAGAATATATCCTTATCCTTGAACTTATTTTTCTGCAGATACTCGGAAATGGCAGATTCTACTTCTTTAACTAATTCCGCAGAATTACCTTTAGAAGGTAAGCGATATTTTGTTCCCTTTTCAAAAAGTTTTCGTAGATTAGTATCTGAGATTATATTTAAATCTCCCGTAACCACATGTCCGTGAAAATTGTCTTTGAACTTTGAATTAGCACAGTCACAATTACCTGAAAAATCATCATCCAAATTAACTGTACTAGCAAATTGTTTGTAGTTGAACACTTGACTAGAAAAAGGTTTGTCGTAAGTATAAATAACTTTAGGAAAACATTTGTTTAGATCTACGTCTGGAGGCCAAAAACTTTGAACTTTATTGTTTGCAAAAATTTTTGCAAAATTTATTTTGTCGAATAATTTACTGGAATATTTTATAAAAAGTTTTGATTTTACTTTTTTACCAATATTCTGAACGTTTACAACTTTATCTAATTTGTATCGAAGCAGATCTTTTACAATTTCATCAGCATGTACAGTGTTTCTATTTAGTACATGCAAATACAAAGCTTTAGCATCTCTATTATTTAAACTGAAGATTTTATTTACAATGCGCAATCTACTTTCTGCAGGACACGAAATAAAACTCTTATGTATCTCTTCCATAAATTTAGCAGGATCTAAAGCTGCATTAGCAGTTATCTTTCTAAGAACCCGAATTTTACTGCGTTTATTGCCCACTTTAAAACGTTTATTAAAGTTACTGAAAACCGCTTGCTCAAATTTTTCTCCCCTGAGAACTTCATTAAGGCCGTACGGATATTTAGTTTTAAGCTCTCTGATCCAGAAAGCTTCCCGCTTTAATCTATTTTCCTTGTCTAATTTAGCGTCCCCCGTGGCATAAAGTTGCTCAAGAATTTGAACTTTGAAAGATTTACATTTAGCTGTACGAAAGTGCTGGAGAATAAATTTACATCCTCGATTATTAGATTCAACTGACCTACGATGTTGTCCTATTCTAACCCGTAATTTCTGTGAAGTTTCTCCCACATAACCGATATTACACGTATTGCATTTCAATAAATAAATTAAATTATCCGAAGCACAATTTAACTCCTTGTTATCAGCAGATACTAATCGGTATCTATTACTGTTATAGATACCATGAATTTCTGACTCTTCTGATAGCAAGTCACAAAGTTTACAATTTGCTGACCCGCATTTAGAAACAATATTTTTTATTGTATCCGACCGGTTGGTTAAAGGGTTTCCAAAGTCCAAAGCCGAAAGTCCACCAGTGGGCCTTATATCCTGCTCCCCCGCTACAGAGGCCCCGGAGCCATTATGATTATGGTTGCCAGACATGAAAAGAGTGAAAGGTGTGTATGTACCCCATACACAAGGTCCAGGTAGCCAAAAATGTTCCATGGTCAAAAGGGATCTACCGGTCGGATACTCATTGTACAAATAACTAATGAAAAATATATATATCCTCAAGACGACCGAAGTCGTCAAGTCGTTTAGGACGACCGAAGTCGTCAAGTCGTTTAGGACGACCGAAGTCGTCAAGTCGTATAGGACGACAGAAGTCGTCAAAGTGCGTTTAGGAATGTTAGAATTAGTCTCAAATGAGAGTATATTGAATGGTACGTAATTTAGAAAAACAGAAACAAAAAATTTAATAATCAATGGGAAAAGGAAAAACCATTAAACTAGAATTATGTAAAAATATAATGAGGTACGATCAAAAACGTTAACTATACTCTATTTAGAAAAAATTGTTTAGACGGCGGCATAATTTCATGAGCATTCAAAGATGACACACTAGATTACAGGCATTACGACAATATTATAAATAGCAAAATTCGAAAATAAAATAACAATATATACACGCACAAACAATTTCAACAAAAAATGGTCAGGTACAAAGCATGATGGCTACCAATAAATCAGTAATGACATAAAAAAGTTCCCCAAAAAAGAAACTCCATTTAAATCACAAATCCAGCAAGTCAGTCACAATTATTCCATTAACAACTTAAAAATCAAAAAATCAAAACATTAAGCTTCTAAAAATTTGTCAACTTTGCCTTCTTGCTCTCAATGGCATCCAGGATAGGCTGTCGTTTGGTTAGATAACGACGTCGCAGCTCGTCAAACTCCTTTTCCATCTCCGAGTCAAGGAGTGACAGTTTCTGTCGAATGTCGCCCAGATTTAGGAACCGGACAAAGTCAAAGTTACCCTCCTCAATCTGCTGGGCCCAGCCGGCCGGCACATTGATATAGGGCGAACCGGAACTGCCGTCAGCAAAGGTTGTGGGCCGGACCGGGGCATCCGTCCCACCGCTCACCGCCGTAAAGTAGCCGTCAGGCTGGGGGGCCGGACCGACCTCTGGACCCGGGCCGGCCAGTCGGTCCAGAAAGTAGGGTCGGGCCGGACCGGCCGGGTGGGGGGGCGCCGTACCACTGGCCGAACCGTGGCCGGCCAACGGCAGGTGGGCAGCCCCAGGGTTGGGCAGAGACTGTCGTTGTTGTTGTTGTTGTTGGAGAGCAGCGGGCCCACCGGCAGCGGAAAAGCTTTGCGGAGCCACTGTTGTGCCGTCATTGATGATCATGGTTCGGATGTCAGCTTCCAAAGATCGTATGGTGCCGCCGCCGTCCCCGTTAGCGACGGCGTAATCAGCAGAGGCATTGTGATCGTTCACTGTGGCTGGAGCACCGTCTAAAACAGATAGAACAGAACAGAACAGAACAGAACTGAACAGAACTGAACTGAACAGAACTGAACTGAACTGATAAAACAGATGAAAATAGAGAAACAAACGTTGTACGGTAATGAGAAACTGTTACTACGTACGTTATTCCCATACACTACTACTGACTGAATGACCCAGCTTGCAGTTTAGCATCGTTAAACAACGCTTTTTAGCTGCTAGCTTTAGCTGCTTTAAACTTAAGCTTAGGTTAAAAATAATTCAGTTTTTAGCTCAGGGAACAAAAAAACAGCTATATTACAGAAGTTTTCAAAAAAGTTCGCCCCCTTGAAATTTTTATCTAGGAAAATGTCAGGCTACAGTAGTTCCTTTGTAAACAAGTAACTGTGGAGAACATTAAGTTAATGTTTTCCTAGGCCCAGTATCAGCTATCCACTACTCCGCTTTATACTACAACTATACACAGAGTCAGTTAAGGTACATATTATCTATGTAACAAAACAAACCGCAACAATAAAGAAGAAGGCTTACTGATCTGTTTGGCTGCCTGCACCTGTGACGGCAATAGGGTCCCTTCCTCTTCAAAGGTTCCAGTCGAGGGTGAGCCTTGGACCGCCTGTTTCGGCGGCGACGAGGGCACCAGGGTGCCTCCGGCCCCATTTTCGGGCAGATTGGCCGTCCCAGGAAAGGGTGGTGAGGGGCCAGCCCCGGTTGGGGTCAGAAGGTCAGGCGTGGCAGCCGGAGAGCTGCCCTCACTGCTGCTGCTGGTCAAGCCCAGGGAATTGGGACCGTGCCGGGCCAAATGCTGGGCCCGAATGGACCGGGCCTCCTCAATGATGTCTGTCAGAATTTCCACACCTAAACAGCAAACAAATGATAAAGGATGAACACTCCTCACAGCCAATCAAATAATAGATATATAACACTAATTGTTTAGAAAAACGTTACGCTTAAAAACTGTTACGATCATACACTAACAAACACCCATTTTAATTCACATTGGTTGCTTTCCAAAATTTCAATCCACAATCACTGAAAAAAGCATCGGTCAGTGTCCGTCCCATTAGGGTTTCATAGGAAATCAGAAAACGACTATATAACTAAAAAATAGGCATACAGCTACAGCAGATTTCTTTTGAATTCTTTAGAATTGCTTACATTTTAGAAGATACAATTTTCACAAAGACATTAATTCACGGTATTTATTTATTCTTATTAAGGTATTTTTCACAAAGGTCTGCTATTAAGGACGTCCAGCACTGATCATTATGCTAGCGATTGATCTCTATCAATCACCTGAACCTTACCAGGTGCATTGATCACAAACGGATGCTCCAGAAGCTGAGCCGCGGAGGCCCGTTCCTCGGGATTCTTCACCAGACAGCAGGAGACAAAATCGATGAATGGAGCTGACCACAGGTCAGGATTTCTGCAAAAAAAGACCTCCATAAAAATAGCAAAAGATTCCAACGCAACAGCATTGGCGTGGAACATTGTTTGAGGGTCGGGGACAGAACTCCAACTATACAAAAGAACTAGTTTGATTTGTATCTGTAAAGACAGGAAAGAAAAAACAAAATTATCATATAGCTGAAACAAACAGAGATTTAACATCACTTTCTCCAGGAAAACTGGAAAAAGTGGTAAGGAAGAAGCTGGGCCCATCCTAATGGGAAGGGGGGTGCCCTCTTCCAGAAACGACCTTCCTCCCCCCCCCCACCCAAATAAATGAGCGCCTTTTTTGGTATTGTTATATTATATATTACTTGCCCCTAGGACATTTTGGCACCAGAGCAGAAACATCCCTAGAATAAACCCTGAAGTGGACACTGCAGCAAGCACAGGCGCGTAGACAGGGGGGGGGGAAGGGGGGCATGCCCCCCGAAATTGGGTTGCCCCCCGAAATTGGGTTGCCCCCCTGGAAATATCTGCCATCAGGAAATATTTATGACACAGACAGCAGCTGTAGACTGCGTTGAGAATAGACATTGATGAACATTAAAATAATTTAGAACTAAAATCCAAAATTTTTTCGCACCTTCGACGCTAATTATTTCTTTGTAGTTAATTTTAAAATGTTTTTCAATTTACGTACAGTTGGGCGCAGGGTATTTTGTAGGGATTTTGTGCGTTGGGTGCTTCCCGGGGGGGGGGCGGGTCCGGAGGGGGGGGGAAGATTTTTTACAAAAATGAGCCAAAAATGGTATTTTTTGGCGTATTTTACATGGTAACGCAAAAAGTTCTCAAAAATGCCAGGATTTAAGCTAAAAATGGCTATTTTTACGAAAAAATCTCCGGCGAAGCCGGGAAATTTTTGAAAATTTGCCTATTTCCGGCAAAAATTTGGGCTTCCAAAAAATCCGGGCGGGAAAGCAAAAATCCCGGGAGGGGGCGATTTCGGGGGGGGAAGGTCAATTTCAGGGGGGCCCCCCGCCCCCGCCCCCCCCCCTGTAAAAAATACCCTGGTTGGGCGTGGGCCCAAATAAAGGGTTACATGAAGTGAGTGCTACTTCACCAGACTTCCATTTGAGCCATTCAACTTTTATTGTCACGACAAAGATTGACTTCACTCCACTTCGCGAGGAGGTTAACTTCATGTAACCCTTTATTTGGGCGATCACAAATGCAATACGTGATCTTAACTAGTAATTGATTCACTTCCTTTCAGATAAATTTCCCAATATATAGGCATTCTCTTATTTAAACCAAACCATGAACTTCTGATTATGCAGCAAAATTAAAAATTCTTCAACTTATGGGGGCTCTCCCCCCAGATCCAAACTGGTGTCAATTGTGCAAATCATGTAAATGCGGCGTTTTAAATTTTCTATAATCTCTTAA
Source organism: Trissonchulus latispiculum (assembly GCA_030248195.1). Lineage (NCBI taxonomy): Eukaryota > Metazoa > Nematoda > Enoplea > Enoplida > Ironidae > Trissonchulus > Trissonchulus latispiculum. Next base: position 21,685 of record JASAND010011916.1, read on the forward strand.
AAATTGTTAATTTAAAGCCCGAAAATAAGCTAACGTAATAAAACGCTTGCGGTTCCCTTTTTAACTGCCACAGTTAAGTCTGCAAACTTTTGGCTTACCCCCTCCCGAAATTTTTTTCTGGCTACGCTAGTGAGCAAGCATACACAATAATTATGTAAAAACGTGTTGGGCTTTGGCCAGACTTTATCAGTAAATCCCAAAAGACTGCTAAAATTGTGTTTTTCTTAATTTTAGCTACACAATTTCCGGTCGTTTTCTGAACCAGCAAACGCCCAGCACTACGGCATAGTGGCAAGAATTTTCTGAAAAAAACACTTACGTTAATGCTTTACTTGTTTGTTCACTATCCGTGGTTTCTTCGAAAATTCGAAACAATATGCATCCTCTGAATGAACTTCGGGCAATGAAAATTTGTAAATCTGTTTAAGGTTTGCCCTTCTCTACACAATTAAAAGCCCGAATTTTTTTCATTCCTTAATATATATATATATATATATATATATATATATATATATATATATATATATATATATATATATATATATGTATACGTTTTAACATTTGAAGAAAGTCTTAAAAAACAATTTTCATAACACAATCTGAAGATTTTTCTTAAGTCCCAATAAATTGTACATAAGAGAACAAAAGAAGCGTCTTTACGACTTCAAAAATTCTTCATAAATTTTCTTTAGGACTTTCTTCAAATGTTAACATTGTCTCAATTGTCTCAATGCTAACATAGCTAATTTATGGACATGTAAGTTCATTTTCAGCTTAAAAACAGCTATTTCTGCGTTTATACCCGAAAAGTGTTAATTTTTCGCTAAAAATTTAGGTATATATAGTTAATGTGCCGTGAAGACCGAGTGGTTAAGGCATTCGACTTTGGATCCGATAGTCCGAGTTTCGAATCCCCGCTGCCACAAGGCTTTCACAAATCCCCTTGAGCAAGGGACTAAGCACATGTCGGTTCGCCGTGGGCTCTAGTCAACCCAGCTATCCATCCTTAATTGATCGGTAAATAAGTACCACTACTGTGGGAAGGTAACAGGAGTCCGTGTAGAGCGTAAGCCTTGAAGGGCCGGCCCCCTTCCACGGATGTAGTCATAATTAGAGGTGACATTCCTGGCTCTACGGCTGTGAATCCGGGGATGAGCACTGACACCCCTTGTCCCTGCAGAAGGGATGGAGATATTCTCTAGGGGTCACCTTTACCTTTTTATCTTTAGCATATCTTATGTCTGTACCGCAAACCCTTTATCGCAACATCATGCTAAGGTGGGTACATGTAAGCCATCGGCCAATGGCCGGCCAAGCCAATTGGCCCAGAAATTCTCGACCAACAGCCAATGGCCGGCCAAGCCAATTGGCCCAGAAATTCTCGACCAACAGCCAATGGCCGGCCATTGGCCGCACCGGCCAACGCACAACACTACATATGCCCAATACCTACCTAAAGGAAGGCGGGGGTTTGGTTGGTATCATAAAAATTGCTCGCATAGGATGGATGTCGGCATAGGGCGGTTTCTCTTCCGCCATCTCTAGCGCCGTGATCCCCAGACTCCAGATATCAGCCTTGCAGTCATAGCCAATCTCCTACAGTAGACAAAAAAATCAAAAATTTAATGTTTATTCTTCAGAAATCTGAAAATCATAAATTCTTCAACAAAGCTTACACTAAAAGATGGACACTTCATCCGTAGTAACCACTTTCGAAACTAATTATTTTAGCTAGACGAAGTCTAAGATCCTTCTTCCACCCAAACACAGCAATATCGCATAGGAAGGAGGTACGTCTCGTTTCTCGAGGAGTCTCGTTTCTCTCCCCACTTTTTCGGGCTTCCCCCCCTCAACCGAAGATATGTACCTATAAATTGCAAACATTTTTGACCAAAACTTTAAAAAAATTTCCGGCTTCGCGCTATTTATACTGTACTTTTAGCAATTTTGGCCCATTTTATCCCTCCACTTTAATATCTCCCCTCACCAATATTGGGGGGGGGGGGTGTTCCCCTCCACTCGTCCCCTCTCCCACTTATTTTGCCTAGGAAAAACCCCCAGTTGGCCCCTTGCCAAAAAACAGTTTCCAAAATCAACCTCAAAAGGCAAAACAACACTTTTGTGCGCAGTTTTGGGCGAAATCCTTTTAAAGCAAAAAGATAGTTATAACCAAATTTAACAACACAACACATTCATACTACACACTGCACGACGTGTCGTAGGACGTCTCTGGGCACGTAGTCTGCGCAGCCTCTGCGACCCCCAATTTTTCACAGTCATTGAACCACTTTAATTCAATGGAGAACTCCTCCAAAAAACTACAGACTGGCAGGCAGATCTTAACAGGTAAGAGGGGGGGGGGAGGGGGCAAAATCTGACTTAGAGCGGGCAGTTTTCTTACTTCAATCACTTCAGGTGCCATCCAAAAGGGGCTACCAATCATGGTGTTCCGCTTGGCCATAGTATCTGTGAGCTGACCGGCCACTCCAAAGTCCGCCAACTTGGCATGGCCCTCCATACTGAGCAAGATATTTCCGCTCTTGACGTCCCTATGAATATATTATACTCTTTCGTGTAATTATATTGAAGATTAGGCGTGTCATGTCATATTATCCGTAACACAATGAAAACACACAGATATTATAAGGTAATCTATTACGTATATACGTATGTCAACGTTATTAATAATACCATACTATTAAAATTAGTATAAATGATTCATATTACAATAATATTAAATAATTACTATTAATGAATAATAATAAGATATATATTAGTAATTTTAGTATACGTAATATACATAATAATACAATAAAATATGACTATAATAAAAATTACCTTAATAAATAATGTAATTACCTATGAATTTTTCTTCTTTCGTGGAGGTATTGAAGGCCTTAAATAAAGATAACATGATCTCACAATATGGCAGCTAAAAGTTTATAATAAAACGGGAGTGACCGACTCCCATATAAGGGAGGTAAAGGTAAAGTTAAAGGACCCCCGGAGTAACTCCTATCCTCATGCGAGAATATACGTACAGGGCGTCGGTGCTCATCCCCGATTACAAGCCACTTGAGCCAGGAGTGCTACCTCTGACGATAGCTGCAACTGTGGAGGAGGGGCCAGCTCCTCAGGGCAGATGCCTACACAGTCTCCTGTTACCTTCCCACATAAGTGGTACCCATTTACCGACCAATTAAGGATGGATAGCTGGGTTGGCTAGAGCTATAAGGGAGGGGGGGGAATCGCACTTCCAGCGTGGGTCACTTGCAACAGCTACACTGTATTCTAATGTCCAATCATGACAAAAATCCGAAACTGAGCTAGAATGTGCAGCATTTGCGTGATATATATCCCCGTAGCTTTCGTCGTGTATATATACATACAAGAACAAAAAGTGCTCCTTCGTCGCATGTAAAATACATATGAGTCTTCGTAGGCAGGTTGTACATAAGCAAAAACTAGCCTGTAAAATACATATGAGTTCCATAGGGAGGTTGTAAATTAAGGAAAACAAGTTGCAACCGCTTAACATATGAGCCTGTCCTACAACGAGGCTCATATTGGCGTATGTCATAATACGAATAATTTGCAGATTTACTTTTATATAAATACATACTGCACAGGGGCGGATCCAGGGGGGGGGCGGGGGGGGGGCGGCCGCCGCCCCCGTCGCGATTCGAAGGTAGGAAAAATTAAGGAGAGAAAGAGGAAAAAGCAAAAAACCAAAAAATTTCGCGCTTATTTTAATTAATTTAATTTAACCGCTTATTTATTGCATTTGTGAAGAAAAAGCTTGAAATGCATCCGATGTTTCGGAGAAAATTACCATTTTTGTCTAAAAATGTCAAGAATTTTAAAAAATTTGTTCAGTTCTTCAGTATAAAAAGAATTAAAGATCCGAGTACCGATTTTATTGCAAAAACAAAAAATTTCTTCAACTTCTGGGGGGCTCCGCCCCCGAGACCCCCCGCTGGAAAAATTTTGCCGCCCCCCCCGTCACGAAATCCTGGATCCGCCAGTGATACTGCATAAAGCTTTTCAATACAAATTATCCTTCATATACGTATATAATGTTGATCAGTCATTATAGTGTGCATATGCTCAATACGGTACGCCATGAGGCGCTCTGACTCACAGCCAAGTGGGAACGCATTCTGCGTGTGTATAATGTGAAAGTGTTTCGAGAATGCATCAGAGGTGTGCCATTGTGTTTCAGGAAACAGGTTGCATGTACAGTTCAGCTTGAGCAGTCGTAGTTCACTTCAGTCCTGGGCCATGACGTCTATTCATTTTTCCGTAATGGGGATGAAGCTGAGGTTCTTTAATGAGGCTTTAATGTGGAATGCACTGTGACGCCAATATGAGCCTCGTTGTAGGACAGGCTCATATGTTAAGCGGTTGCAACTTGTTTTCCTTAATTTACAACCTCCCTATGGAACTCATATGTATTTTACAGGCTAGTTTTTGCTTATGTACAACCTGCCTACGAAGACTCATATGTATTTTACATGCGACGAAGGAGCACTTTTTGTTCTTGTTTTCTATTATTTCATATATGTATGCTCATGAAGGTATGTATAGACATCTTTCAACGGTAGCAAGCAAGCCAACCACAGCACTCCACAACCACTTTGAGCATGCAGTTCTATGACAAATGTTGCTCAGCTCGCTCAGGGCTTTCATTTGGTACCAAATTTGACCAGTTTTGAAAAATTTCATTTTTGACCGAAAATCGCCAAGTCCCCCACCCCACCCCAGCACAGCACTCTACAGCCACTTTGAGCATGCAGTTCTATGACAGAAGTTGCTCAGCTCGCTTAGGGCTTTCATTTGGTACCAAATTTGATCACTTTTGAAAAATTTCATTTTTGACCGAAAATCGCCTAAGCCCCCACTCCACCCCACCACAGCACTCTACAGCCACTTTGAGCATGCAGTTCTATGACAAAAGTTGCTCAGCTCGCTCAGGGCTTTCATTTGGTACCAAATTTGACCACTTTTGAAAAATTTCATTTTTGACCGAAAATCGCCTAAGTCCCCACCCCACCCCACGACAGCACTCTACAGCCACTTTGAGCATGTAGTTCTATGACAAATGTTGCTCAGCTCGCTTAGCGCTTCCATTTGATACCAAATTTGACCACTTTTGAAAATTTTAATTTTTGACCTAAAGTCGCCTAAGTCCCCACCCCACCCCACCACAGCACTCTACAGCCACTTTGAGCATGCAGTTGTTCTATGACAAAAGTTGCTCAGCTCGCTTAGGGCTTTCATTTGGTACCAAATTTGACCACTTTTGAAAAACTTTATTTTCTACCCAAAATCGCCTAAGTCCCCACCCCACCCCACCACAGCACTCTACAGCCACTTTGGGTACGCAGTTCTATGACAAAAGTTGCTCAGCTCACTTAGGGCTGTCATTTGAAACCAAATTTGACCACTTTTGAAAAATTTTATTTTTGACCCCATGACCTCCCACCGACCTGACCCTCCAGATGGTAAACTGGAACCAGCACAGCAAGATGGGTGGGTCAGACGGCAAAACGGATGCCAGGAATGAGCTGGGCGCACCAGAAAACCCCTATAGACAATGTTTTGTCGGGCTTTGTACAGTCCTATATGGTGTTCCCGGAATTCGGTACCGACCGGACCCTCCAGACGGCAAAGTGGAACCAGCACAGCTAGATGGGTGGGTCAGACGGCAAAACGGACACCGGGAATGAGCTGGGCGCACCAGAAAACCCCTATAGACAAAGTTTGGAGAGGCAAAGTAAAGCCTACTATGGACCTCCGGGAAGCGGTTACCGACATGACCCCTCAGACGGTCAAGTGGAACCAGCCCAGCAACTTGGGTTACTCGGGCAGCAAAACTGATAGCGGGAATCGATTCTCCGTCCCAAAAAACCTTTGTATGCAAAATTTGAGCCACCCATGTAGCAAAATAAGCGAAAAAAATTAAGTTCAAAGTTCGACCCAAAATTCACCAACTTTGGCCGGCCAGTACCGAAAAATTACGCACGAAGACGGAAAATCATATAGCATTTGAACGACCCCGATATGTGTACTGTTTAACCATATAGTCCGTATTGCCCCATATATAGCCCAATCTGACTTATTAAGGCGCCTCTGAAGCATACTTTTTGGCCATTTTAGCGTTTTGGCCGACTTTGGCCCCCAGCCAAAAATTTTTTCCGGCCCTGGGAGGCATAAAAACTAGCTTATTTTCTTATTTTTGATTTGTACTACAAGAATATATATGGGTTTCATAGGCAAAAATTTTTCTATCTGTAGTTATTCAAGCTACAAACCCCCTTATGAGACATCAAAAGCGAGAAACCGGAAAAAAACATCACTCTCGTAAGCGATTTTTGGCATAACTTTTTAACGGAAAGTGGTACGGGGATGAAACTTCGCACACATACTAAACTCGACACGTACAATTTTTTGCGCACATAATCTGCGCAGGATCTGCGCAGGAATCTGCGCAGCTTCTGCGCAGCCTTGTTTTACACGGTCATTCGACCATTTTCACTCATATTATAGGGGTCGCTACCGCGACCCCTATGATATAAAGGTCCGGTCAAGTGGGTAAATTTTTGGGCCACTCTGAGCTACTATACAGAACGGCTTCTGTGCACAGACTATTACGTATGTGCTTTGGTTTACAACGAAACAGATCGATCTAATTCCTCAGGCAACTACGTATATAACAACACCTGGGCAGCATTACCTCGAGTCGGCGGGCAAAGCGGCTCCGCCCAAATCCCTGCACTAATCAGACGCATCCCCACTAACATAAACGTAATCATCACTTAAAAACTGTATCATAACACACACACACATATATATATATATATATATATAATATACAAGTAACAAAAATGCTCCGCACAAAAGGGGATAATATGTGTGTTGGGCCTATGTCTATCCTTTGAATTCCGGTTGAGAAAGGCATAAATCCGGCACCGCAAAAGTTGCTCAGCTCACTTAGGGCTTTCATTTGATACCAAATTTTACCACTTTTGAAAAATTTTATTTTTGACCCAAAATCGCCTATGTCCTCACCCCACCCCACCACAGCGCTCTACAGCCACTTTGGGTGTGCATTTCTATGGCAAAAGTTGCTCAGCTCACTTAGGGCTTTCATTTGATTCCAAATTTTACCACTTTTGAAAAATTTTATTTTTAACCCAAAATCGCCTAAGTCCCCACCCCACCCCACCCCACCACAGCACTCCACAGCCACTTTGGGTGGTGTGCAGTCCTATGACAAAAGTTGCTCAACTCACTTAGGGCTTTCATTTGATTCCAAATTTTACCCTTGAAAAATTTTATTTTGACCCAAAATCGCCTAAGTCCCCACCGCACCCCACCACAGCACTCTACACACACACACACACACACACATATATATATATATATATATATATATATATATATATATATATATATATATATAATATACAAGTAACAAAAAATGCTCCGCACAAAAGGGGATAATATGTGTGTTGGGCCTATGTCTATCCTTTAAATTCCGGTTGAGAAAGGCATAAATCCGGCACCGCAAAAGTTGCTCAGCTCACTTAGGGCTTTCATTTGATACCAAATTTTACCACTTTTGAAAAATTTTATTTTTGACCCAAAATCGCCTATGTCCTCACCCCACCCCACCACAGCGCTCTACAGCCACTTTGGGTGTGCATTTCTATGGCAAAAGTTGCTCAGCTCACTTAGGGCTTTCATTTGATTCCAAATTTTACCACTTTTGAAAAATTTTATTTTTGACCCAAAATCGCCTAAGTCCCCACCCCACCCCACCACAGCACTCCACAGCCACTTTGGGTGGTGTGCAGTCCTATGACAAAAGTTGCTCAGCTCACTTAGGGCTTTCATTTGATTCCAAATTTTACCGCTTTTGAAAAATTTTATTTCGACCCAAAATCGCCTAAGTCCCCACCCCACCCCACCACAGCACTCTACAGCCACTTTGGGTATGCAGTTCTATGACAAAAGTTGCTCAGCTCACTTGGGGCTTTCATTTGATACCAAATTTGACCACTTTTGGAAACTTTATTTTCGACCATTTGACCCTCCCACCCGACTGACCCTTCAAACGGCAAAGTAGAACCAGCCCAGCAAAATAGGTACGTCGGACGGCAAAACGAATACCGGGACTGAGCTGGGCACACCAGAAAACCCCTATAGACAAAGTTTTGAGAGGCCAGGTAGAGCCCACTATGGACCTCCAGCAAGCGGTTTCCGACTTGACCCTCCCGACGGCAAAGTAGAATCAGCCGAGCAATATAGACACGTCGGACGGCAAAACAGATACCGGGAATGAGCTGGGCACACCAGAAAACCCCTATAGACAAAGTTTTGAGAGGCCAGGTAGAGCCTACTATGGACCTCCAGGAAGCGGTTTCCGACTTGACCCTCCCGACGGCAAAGTGGAACCAGCCCAGCAAGATGGGTGGATCTGACGGTAAAACTGACTGCGGGAATCGATTCTCCGTGCCAGAAAACCATTTTATGGAAGATTTGAGCTTTCAAAGTTAAATAGATTGCGAGAAATTTCGATTTTTCATTTTTCGAATTTTCGCCATCTTTGACGGGCCACTGTGGTCGCTAGGGAAGTGATAGAGAAACGCAACCGGGACCGTTAGTTAGTTCAATATATGTAATTTCTGAATATAAAAAGAAATCAGCTCCAGCTCGTAACGTTCGACCTGAGCGACGACCACAAAAATGGTCACTTTTCGCTATGAGCCGACTTTGCGGCGCCACTGCGGCGCTGTGGCGCAGCTGCGGCGCAAAAAAGTTGTGATTCTTAAATTCTTTAGAGGGTACTACTAGACCCCATAGCCCTTTAGGTTGGCCCACCGCTGCAGATCACGTGAAAGCGGCGAACATTATGTACAATACAACCATCAAATAGGAGAAACCGGAAAAAAAACATCGCCGCCATAACCGGTCCGGGGCGCAACTTTTTAACGGTAAGTGATACGGGGCTGAAACTTCACAGACATACTAAACTCGAGGTGCTCTACAATTTGCGCATGAAATCTGCGCAGGATCTGCGCAGGATTTTGCGCAGCTTCTGCGCAGCTTATTTTACACTGTCTCCAGCCACCTTTCACACATATTATAGCGGCCGCTGCCGCGACCCCTATGATAACTGATG
>JASAND010011917.1:0-16421 GCA_030248195.1 Trissonchulus latispiculum
GACATCATGGCTGTCACATTAGCCTGACGGTAGACGTGTTTGATGGACCGCTAGAATCATTAAAACTTTGTAAAACCTTAACGACTATTTCTGAATAGGTTTCTGACTAGTGCTGGAACAGTTTCTTACCAAGCAATAGGTTTAATAGAGTAATCTAACTACAAAACCCTGGTATCGCGCTAGTGTTAAAATAGTGGCTTCGTTATTAAAGGAGTTAAACCAGTGCTCTATTATCCAGCGAACTGATTAGGGGGGGGGGGGGGGGGGGGGGGGGGGGGGGGGGGGGGGGGGGGGCGGGCGGGGGGGGTGGGGGGGGGGGGGGGGGGGGCAAGCAAGTGTGTGTATATATATATATATATATATAGTTAGCGCGCCAGACCCCATTTTATTACATCTGAAGACAAGTGCCCAATGATAAACTTTAGCATCCACATTCATTCTCGTTTTCAACAAAAAAATCAGAATCCGTTACAAATTCTCATTGAGCTATTAAAGTATGTGCAGCATTTCGCAGCCAAATATATGCTGAGTGGAAAGGGATCTGCGAGGCAGATATCCGCCAAGCAGTTTGCAAATTCCGAACTCGGAACAAACAATAAATTCAATTCGGAGATGATATGCAAATTAAGCTTAGCCAATATGGTGGTAATCATCGGTCACCTCTTCGATGACCAAATTTGACGTGAAAATAAGGCCTCAGATCAGAGGGGTTACCAGAAGGGTTGGGAGTTGCACATATTTTTCCTTCAGTTTGAAATTCGGTCTCGTAGGCCATCTGTTTGAATTTTTCTGGCACATCTCATTATAAACCATAAATCCCTTTTACCAAATTTCAACTGTGTTCATAATGAATATCTTTTGGAAGCTCAAAATTTTTTAAACTCAAATTTCGGAGGGTTGGAAGTAGATCATGAGTGAACCCGCGCTTAAAAATAGTGAGGTTCAAAGTCAGCAGGTTCTTTTTTGCCAATTTCACCAGAAATTCCAATTAATGTTGCCAAATTTTCAACTTGGTTCTTTTTGTATATTATAATACAGTTTTTATGCTGTAAATCTATTTCCATTCCCATCTTGGAATTTACCAAATGTTTGCCGGTTTGATATTGTATGTACATAATTAAAGCGTTAATTTTACCACGTGGCGCCGCGTACTGGGGGGGGGTTTTTCAATATTTTCCATTCGAGCTCGATGTTTCAGATGTTTACTCCGGCTGTCCCAGTTCACTTCTTGCCGTTCGTGTCCGTCTGTCTGTTTGTCCGTTTTAAAAGTTGATTTCCACGTTTTGCCGTTTGTTACTGTTGCTCTACGCTTGTCAAGTTTGATTTCATTTTTGTTGTTAGTGCTCCACGTTCAAGCGCGTTTAACTTTTTCCGTACTGTCAAAACGGCCAGAATGCGCTTGGCAATAAAAGTTTGTATCGATTTTGAATGGTTTTAAACACTAATTAGTTGAAATATTGACGGTATTATGCATTAAAGACAACTTGATTTCAAAAAATGACGACATTATAAGTAGCTAGCCAACAATATGAACGGTAGTGGCTCGAAAATAGAAACAGCAATACAGCAATACAGCAAAGTTTCGCAAGGGTTACAGAAAATAGGGACTCATCGAATTTGACAAAATGGAAATTGAGCCATGTCTAATTGTAGCAAAAAAATCAGCTGTGTCTTTTATAAAAAACCGGAAAACCGGACAACCAGACAAGGACAAAACGGACAAAAGTTACAAACGGACAAACGGAAAAAAATAAGTATGAACCGGGCTTACTTTTATCTCAAAAGTTGACCGCTAAAATGTTTCATTTTCTGCGGAAAATCAACTTTTTGAGATTTTCTGAGAATTATTTTGTTGCAAATTTTAATAAAATTAGGTCATTTTGTCGTCTCGTCTTGCGGTACGCTCCCCTGAAAAGTTTGGTTTTCCTCAAAACACAGTATGAAATGCCGGTGGACCCAACTTGCAGCACGTTTTTGGACCACTTAATATACAAGTTTATTTACAGTAAATACGTTTTCAGAGGTCGTCACGTTTGACGTTTCCGACTGGGGTTTCTTGAAGAAGTTATGAAATTCACAGAGCATACGCAATATATAAGTATGGCTCAAATATCCGAGTATAGTCATCTCATCATGTCAGGGATCGTGTCGGATTCGCATGCGACATAAAAATTATTATGTGTAGTGTATCGATTTTTAAATTTCAGTTTCTTCAGCCGGTGGTCTCGGAGTGGGCTTCAGTTTCGTTCAGTTGTCGGCGAAATGTTGGTTTCCAGTCTACAGTTTTCAAATCGGCAAATCGGCAAAATCTACAGTTTCAAGTTTCAGTCGGAAGTTTTCAGTTTTCACGTTACTACCAGGTTTTCTGGTTACAGTACCCAAATTTCAGTAGCAATATTAACTGCACCGAAAACCTCAAAAATGTCAGTTTTTAAGAACGATTTCAGTCTCGAATTTCAGCTTTTATCAAGAAATTTCAGTTTTCACAAAGTTTTCACAAAGTAGTTTCAGTTTCAGTTTCAGCTTGCATCGCATGTTTCAGTTTCAAATTTTAGTTTCGCCGCATGTGGGCTCAATTTTCAGCTTCCAGCCGGAAATTTCCAGTTAACTTCAGCTTCAGCTTCAAGCTCAAATCCACATGTTACCGGGTGCCATTCAGCCTCCCAAGGGTACCAAATCGAAGTCAGTAAAATGTCAAGTTTTTGGCAACGATCGCCAGTCTGAATGCAGGCCCCTGCCTGTTCAGTTTCAGCTCAGCTCAGCTCAGTCGGCAGCTCAGTTTCAGCCTGCCTCCCAGGTTCAAGTAGTTTCAGCCTCAGCTTCAGCCACCGGTTTAAAAACTGATGCCAGAACGGCATGTTCCAAACATTTATACCAAAATAGCATTCTGGGTTCAAATACAGTTTTAAACCATCAAAAATATGTATATAATTGTAAATTATACTGATCACGATGGAGCATCCACCAAAACAACTTAATAAATCAAAAAAAAAATGAGCGTTTGGTTTTTACCAACTTTGTGATTTGATCTCATTTCAGTACAAATGCTGCATCACAACTCACTTGGTTTTCAAGTGCTCAACAAGGAGCCAAGATGTGGATTAAACTCATCAAAGCAGACATTATGAATGTAGAAAATGAAATTACCAGTTTCTTAGCCATTGCAATTGCTGTTTATTCAAAGTGTATGGTGTTTCTTTCCAAAAATCAGGAACAGTTTAAAATTCAAGGGCAAGGTGTCTTGTCACCTAGGCTTCTGGCAAATACCCAAAGACCCAGTGAGTTGTTGGTGTCTGCTAATCTGCACAGTCTGTATCATGCCAGGTATCAGGCAGTGAACAGCTGCACCTCACATTATTTGTACTTGCAATTCTGTGTCCATCAGAACTGCCAGAATCTCTTCCTAAAACCACAATATCCAGCCACTAGGGTGTCTTAACAGTACCTTCAGAGGCACTGGAGTCCCCTGGCTCAGGGGAACTTAATAGTGCTGTATCTCAGGCACTGTCTTTCCCACTCAACTTTATGGATACCCAACCTGGACCTGGCCCTGGGGAGGCCTCCCCACACCGAGTCCCTACTACGTCAGTCTCTAGTGCAGGCAATGAGACCCCTTTAATTCCTTGCCTTGCCCCACAAGTGCCAAAATAACGAGCAAATCCACTTACCTCTGTCAACACAGTTTGTTCTTCTTGGCTCCTGAAACAAGTACACATTTTAATCCTACGTTTTTACTTTTAATTCCATTCTTTTGTATTGGCTTGTCCCCTCCCATCCCTTCCTCTGCCCCACCTGCACTGGAGAGACAAAGTCCGAGACGCTGCAATCGGAATCATTCATGCATTCATTATAATAAACCTTACTGCCATTCTCGCAAATTAGTCCATGCTCAGCCAGCAAATTCAGTGTTAAATAAACAAAAGATACCAGCATGTTATAGAGTAATTATGCAATATTGGCGAGTGTTTTCCTCATATTTAATAAAATGCAGGTGTTACAGGCTTTAGTTAACTTAGTACTTAGTCAGCCAATGTTTTCTTTTCTGATGGATCAAATGTTTGCTTCATCAGCAGTACGTTTGAGTGACCTTAAGAAGATTGTTTTTGCCTTCACTCCAGATGCAGGCTCCCACCCCTAAACTTGGATAACTTGTTCCGTCTTTGGGCCTCCTTCATCTGATTTAGGTCACACCCCATTAATTTGAGGGTCCTCCAGCCGCACGGCCTGTAATGACCGAGTTCACATCGAGGCATGGTCACTGAAACAAGCCAATCGCTGAAGCCAAGACCACCAGCAGCTTGTAGTCAGCTGGGGAGGGAAGTTGCCTCTCTCCCCTAATATCATTGCTTTAACATACTCCCCCACCCTTCGGTGGGCATGGGGAGATGCCTGCTATCTCCTCTCTCTTTCGGGGCTTTGCTGCGGCTCACGGTGGGTTGGCTCCGTTGACCCGGCCTGAAAGGCGGTTTCTGTCCTGCAATAACCTGTTGTCCTCATTTTTGCGGGGCGTCTGCGCTCAATACCAGCTGCTGGGGTGGGCCTTTCGTCCACCTGGGGTATTTGAAGGGATCTTTTCTCCGGGTTCACAGTGTCGAACCCGGTAGATCAGCAGCGCAAAACAGTAATCCTTTTCCAGTTTTTGTCCTTTTTACGGCCCATTTTTGGCTCAATCTCACCACCCGGTACTAACATGGGTTAGGTTTTGCCATAAAGCTTCCCTAAACCAATCTGTTTTTCTGGCCCCCACAAAAGTTATCAACTCTAAAAGGGAATCATTCTGTCTATAGTTAAATACCCCGATAGTTCAGAATTCACTTTCACAGTTATACTGTAGGTTGCCGGCCATGTCATGTTGTCGTTTCCAAAGAAATTTCAGCATATCACGGATTGAACAAACACGCGAAACTCAACCTTAAATGCCGGGCTTAATCTAATACACACAAGCATACCAAATTTCAGGCGTCTCGCGATATTTTCAGGCTCAACCTCACCACAACGTCCCGCGCAAAATACAGTACAAAAATAAATATATCTCGGCACCACGTGGTTTTTTTCCCGCCTCCAAAGTTGGTACCCATTTTGAAGCAGTCGGACACTCACGGGTCACAGGTTGTGCAACTGTATCAGGAGGATCAGGAAGCGCATGACTGCAACTGTATGCGTGAAATTGTGGTTGGCCGACAAATCGTCTACCAGTTCTATGTAGTGCTAGTGTGAATCCGTGTTTCGCCTACCTCGTTGTGTACATCAAATCGGAAGGAGAAATTTTTCGCGAAATCTTGAAAACTGCAAATATTGCCAAATCGGTTGAATATTAGGCAGTGTTGGCACAACTGTAGGGCACTACAATTTGGTCCAAGTTGCCGTCAAGAATGTGTCAATGTGCAATGTGCTGGTACCAAAATCAGCGACCAGCAGTTACCAGTGCCAGAAACCCATTGAATTCCCGAAAAATTCGGGGTGCGGAATCCCTCCGCAGCGCGTCTCATCGTCCGCTTTCGCCCACCGCTAATTGTCGACAATACCGGCAATTCACGGCAAATTGCCAGGTTAGGTTGGCAATTTGCCGAAAAGTACAAACCGGCAAGTTGTCGGAATTAAGGTCAATAACAGAACTTTTTGCCGATCTTTAATTGCATTAATCGTCAATTTCATACTCGGGTACGTGGTGTAGCCAGTTCTAAATTCAGCCGAGTAAGTGCTCACGAAAAGTTTGCAGAAGCTCAATGCTTCACGGCATTTTCGGTCCCCAAAGTTGGTCGTTTGATCTTCAAAAACGCCAAAGTTTTCGTTCGTTGTAACCTGTGCTCGGCAACACATTACAATATTAATAATTAAAAGTATCCGCAAGTTGCCAAATTTCCACCAATATCTCTGTTTTTACCGGCTTTAATTTGACTGTACGATCGACGCTTGTCCGACTCTTCGTTGCCGCGAAATTTGGTACTCGATTCAGCTTGGAGCTACTCAATGGAAGTGAAAATCCCGCCAAAATCAGAGGATCCGGAAGTGACCATTGGCCGTTCTAGAAATTGCCGAAACTGGAACTATCAGTCTACAGTACTGCCAGTGTCGTATTTGGGTGCAGATCAGCGCACATCACTTGTTGGGAAAATGCCTAAAAGCTTTCTCCAATTTCTTGGTCTGGGGTGGTGTCAGTGTACGTCCTGATCTCACCGAAAGTTTTCAGGAACATTTTGCCGTCAACCCATCAGAATGCAACTTGTCGACATTGAGATATTCAGGGATCTTTCAGCAATTTCAGCCTGGAACACACCAAGTTGTTCTGGCAAGTTTTGTCAAGAATGCCAGTACATAGAATCTCTAAAATATCTGCAAGTTGCGTGGTCCCAAAACTTGTAAGGGACAGCTGGCTAAGAAGTTGGAGCTACATATGCTCACTGTCTAGTGTCGCTAGCATTATGAAGCAAGAAAATCTTGGTCTGTTTTGGGAAAATATCAAACGCTGAAGTTGATTTCGAAACTGAAGAACTGCTGAGGCTTAAAAAGTAAGAAATAATAAGAATTGCTTTTCATGTATATCTGCATCCCTCAATCCCTGAGTTCATCAGAAATCCCGATTTCGCCAGTTTTGTTAGAGTCTGCTATTGAATTTGTCATTTTGTCACCATTTAGGTTTGAAATGCTCATTCTGTCATGTTTCTTAAAGGCAACTTTGTTTCCAGCACATACAGTCACCTTCTGGCATGAATATGGCAGCCTTGTAGTAGCGTAAAGTCAGCTTCAAGAAAGATCATGTAGCACTTCGTGAGGTAGGGTAATACAATGATGATAGAAAACGATATCCAAGTCGTTTTGTGTGACCGAATTAACTTTCATGCCAATCTTGTCACGGACCAGAAAAGCTCGGCACTTGACTATTGTGTGGATGCCTGGTGCGGCGCCAATTATGCCAGGTTTGCTTGAATGGCCCCGCCCGGCTCAGCCTCGGGCTCGGTACTCCTCTCGGCTCACCCAATTGAATCAGTATTAAAAGTTATTGTAACTCGGCAAACAGTTGATTTGCATGAATCTTGTTCAAAATTTTTCCATGGTCATATCCTACCTGAAAACAAATAATTCAATAATTCATTCATTTGGTCGCCGCGTCTCTGCATCTGCCGACAAAAATTTTCAAAAAAGTCAAAAAGCTACATTTCGGTGGCTTAAATTCTGAGCAGCGGGAATATTTCAGCTCACGAACGTCAGCAGCAGACGGTGAGCAGCAACGGCCGGTTGCACTCGCAAACCGCTTGCTTCCTCAAATTTGCAAAAGGTACTGTAGCGCTTGGTGGTGGCAACTTTTGTGCAGTGTTTTTGTGGAGACTTTTTGAAAATTTTTTCAGCACTTTCAGATTTTTAAAGGTCTCGGATTTTGCGTTTCCAAGTTTATGCATCAACATTCAACAAGCATGGCAAAATACTCTGACATAACGTTAAGTGGGTACTGTAAACATTTGAACATCTATTTTCAAAAACTATGGAATCAGCCGTTGTCGCCATGATAGAAGGACACAAGTGTCGAAAGTTTGTCAGATTTCACCTACCGAAATGTGAGTTTTCGTAACTTTCGCATTGTGCTCTGCTACTCAAAATATTTGAGCCTGCAACCAAGAAAAAGGCCCACCATAGAAGCGCGAAATTTTCATTTTGCCCAAATGGAATTGAGAAGTGTTTTTGAGAAATCAATGTTTTGAACCGTAATTTGCCAGTTTGCCGGTTTTTCACCAAATCTCTAAGTTTAGCAATTTCCCGCCAATAAATATTGCCGGAAGAATACAGTAATTTTGAAAATAACTCATTTTCTCGAAAATCTCCATATTTTTGACTCTTCAAAATGAGTATTCTTGCTTTCACAACCTTTGAGTCCGGTGGTTAAAGTCAGTATAAGCAAAACACCATTTTGAGGGTCAAAATATGGAGATTTTCGAGAAAATGGGTTATTTCAAAATTACTGCCAAACTTACGAGCAATTTTGGTCAATCGATACACAATCTAATTGCACATTTTATCAATGGCTATTGGCTGAAATTCGTTGCCTTAAGCTAGAGATTTGGTGAAAAACCATTTTGGCAAAATTGCGGTTATAAACATTGATTTCTCAAAAACTACTCTCCGGATTCCGGAGATTTTGGGCAGAGTGAAATTTCGCGCTTCTATGGTGGGCCTTTTTCTTGGTTTGGGCTCAAATGTTTTGAGTAGCAAGAAAACGCAATGCGAAGTTGCGAAATGCGCATTTGGCCGATTTTCTCGACCGTTAAGACCTGCTGAGCCAAATCCAAACAAACGTCCCTCGGCGCGTATGTCCTTCATATCATGGCACAAAAAGAACCTTTGGCTGATTGTGTAGTTTTGAGAAATAGATGTTCAAAAATGTTTGGTCTATACTTAGCGTTATGTCAGAGTATTTTTGCTATTTTTTGCTAATTTTGCTTATAGTTTCGTATGCTTAGGTGAATGTTCCAATTATAAGCTTTAAAACGATGTATAAAGCTCTTCCCAAAATCGCGAAAGTTATAGCGTTTTAATAAAAAGTCTCCACAAAAGCACTGCACAAAAGGATACCACCACCTTAAGAAGTGTAATACCACCACCAAAGTATAAAGAACTTTTATTCATATTTTGCTGTTTGCACCTTTTGCAAATTTGAGGAAGCAGAAAGTTGTGGTTGCGAGTGCAACCGACCGTTGTGCAACTGCCTCACCGTCTGCTATGACGTTAACTGAAGCAAACATATTACATATTGCTCAGAATTTTAAACCACCGAAATAAGGTGTCTTTTTGACTCGCTCTTACTTTTTTTGAAAATTACTGTCGAATCAGATGCAGAGATAAGATAAGATATGTTCGCCTTTTCTGATCCGGCGACCAGAAATGAATGAATTATTGAAATTGGCCCCAGGTTTTCAGGTGGTCGCAATTAAGCTTGGAAAAATTTTAGTACAAGATTCATGCAAATCAACTGTTTGCCAGTTACAATAACTTTTAATACTGATTCAATTAGATTTGAGCCGAGAGGAAATTTTCCGGTTCGGGCCCAGGCCGGGACTGCTGAACCGACCGGGCAGGGCCCTGAGTTTCGATTCAAGACCCATTAGGCCTGGCACCTCGGTGAAGGCCGCTTGCCAGGCATCCAGAAAACAGTGTCACACAATAGTCAAAGACCCGAGCACAACTCTGGTCCGTGGTATTTACTTTCTTTAAGGTAAGCATAAAAGGATAGATATTTCCACGGTCCCTGTAAAAGCGACCGTTATCCTCGATGACAGTTATATCATCGATATACCTATAAATCCACAGAAGATCCTGCAGTGCTGCATAGTCTTTCTTAGCGATTAATGACTTTGCATACTGAAATTCATATTCATGCAGCAGAAGATTGACCATGTATGGTGCTGCATTGGTGCTCATGGCGATTCCAGTTACCTGTTTAACTGCTAAGTTGCCTATTTTAAAGTAGGAATTTGTAATGGACTCTGTCAGATCTGGGCTGGATTTCTCTGTATTGGAGGGGGCCGTGTCTCCAATAAACTTTTGCTTGGTTCGGGGTCGTTTGTAGTTGGCTAGGGCTTCTAGAATAGACTAGGCTAGACTAGGCTAGATCTGAACAGGATCCAAGGCACGAGTCAAGGTCGGCGCGCAAAGAGGGATCTTCGCTTAGATTGATGCTCCGGCTGTAGTGGTATGCTGACAACCAGGGCTCAATAGCTGACCTGAAATGGGGTCTAACGGGGTGAGTTCGTTTTAGGCAGGGGAATCGGGATTTATAGTCTCTATGGGCGACTGTCAGTTCAACTCTAACCTCAATGCGGATAGAGTTGGGGATCTCTGAAATATACGCGAAAGCCGAAGCAGCTGAAAAGATAGTTATTTATTGTTACAAATTGCACACACAGAATTACCAAACTCCAGCAGACAATGATTCACTACAGGTATGGTTTTACAATCAACAGTATTACAAGATACTGTCTGCCAGAATTGCCTTTTGCTTTGGGTTTGACTGGTACTTTCTCGGTTAGGGCTGGTTATCCGGTTTCGGGGTCTTTACAGTACTCTTGCTTCAGGTATAGTACACTCTAGTGCTGCTAAGGACTAACTTGACTACTAGACCGGTATCCTATATGCTTTCACTCAACTCAACTCTTAGGCTCTGTGCTAGCCTCTACTGTGACTCTGTCCCTTACAATAACTCTTGGGACCACGCACACACGCAAGATACACTAATTAACAACTGTTTATAATCCGAATCGAGTGGGAGCGAGGTTGGCTTTGCTCTGGCGTCTCCGTATAATTGACTGCCCAGAATAACTGAATTTCGAGGAGAGTCCGGTCTCTGAAATGGGTAATGACAGTTACAGGCTGGGAGAGTGTCGGTAACGGTCGGAAAGGTCGGATCGGCTTTCTCAGATAATTATCTCAATATTAAGTTACGATACAGTGGTTATGACGGTAATTGTTCTACAGAGAAGCTTCGGTGGTAAGGATCAGGACGTACGCGGTACCACTTTCACTGAACATATTGTTTTTAGATAGAGAACTAGAAAGTAGGCTTTTAGGTATAGAACGCTGAGGTTTTCCCAACAAGTGACTCAGGCTTGACCAACGGACGCTGCTGCACGGTGCGCTGATTATCTGCACCCAATTCTCGAACACTGGCAGTACCTTAGACTGATAGTTCCGGACTGAACAGATTCACTGGAGGGCAACTTAGACTGGACTGGGCAGTGACTGGATCTACTTCCGGATCCTCGGCACAACTGATACGACTACTGACTAACTGAACTGACGGGACACCGCTCCACGTGAATTCCACACTGATCTGGCTCAAGCAGGATCAGTACCAAACAGAATCGATCTTCGCAGCAACAGAGGACTCAGTTAGCGATGAGCAAGCGTCGATCGGCTACCTGAATCAAATGGGTTAAAACCCATTAGAAACAGAGGTGGTGGGGATTAAAACCCCAGCAACTATTGTCCGGACCGATTGGCTTTCACGTGCGGGTTCAAGACCCGAATTGTGTATTGCGTAATGTGTAATGTGTTATTTTATATTTTTAGGTTACAAACAGACGAAAACTGGCGTTTTTGAAGATCAAACGGATAATGATGACCAAGCTTGGGGCCGTGCCGGCCTACTTGGCGAAATATGCAAATGAGGCTCTGACCGAGCCTCTCACGGGCATAGAGTCACGTGGGCACTACTCAGTATTTACTACAGACCTAGAACTACAGCTAAACTGACCTACACTAAACTACTACGTATTACCCAGTATATGGAATGTAACCTCTTTGTTATAATTGACGATTAATACTTAATTAAGGCCCAAATCTGGCCACTAAGCAGGATACTGTTACATACTACCGATTATTACTGATTACTATTGACTATAGACTACCTGGTACTAACTGAGGCCTACTTCATACTCTACAGGCCTAACTAGACTTAATGACGACAATTATAACCCTAACCTGGGTTGGCAACCTACCATTGGGTACCTAGAACATATTATCGCAATTATGCAAATGAGGTTACCAACCCTGTTGACCTGGGCCTAGAAATCTAACTGGACGATGGTGAATTGCCCCTTTCTTGCAGAGGATCCGCACCTTGAGGCAGGTGACCTACGCGGGCCTCTGGGGGTCAATCTATAACCGGATTTCACATACTAGTGACAACTAACAATTATTAACAATCCTAACTAACACTACAATATTAACCGCTGTTACTGGTACTAACTATAATTACTAGCATTAACTATAACTACTAAACTGACTAACACCTAGTTAAACTATTATTCTTAACCTAACCTAACTGTTTATAATGCCCTAGTTATTATACCTAACTACTGCCTAATATTATTATTTAACTAACTATTTCCCTACGGACTACACTCAAGACCTCCGCGAGGGGTTTACATGAGCAGTCCCATTCATACGGTTATTAACACACAACAGACGTAGGCGTAATTCCATTCATACGGATTCACACACACTAGCGCACTACTTTCACACGCTCATTTAAACAGTAGACACACAGACAGTCGTAGCTACACTATTTCACGCATACAGTTTCAGTCATGCACTCACAGTCACTCACACAATTATTCAAACACAGTTACGCAACATTCACACCTCACGCATACTTGACTTCTCTCACAACCTCAGCTGGAGGAATTTACGTGAGGAGCCGCATTCATGCGACACAATACAAATTACGGTCCTAACAGTACTAAAATGGGGCTAATTCCCAAGATACTAGCTTAACTAATTCGTATAACTAGCTACGGCTGCGTGAAAGTGCGGTATATTTCGGGAATGGCCCAGAAATGGCCATTCCCACGTGATCACCCGTGTATTTTATTTGTATCTCTGTGTGTGTGCAAAAGCCAACGGGGACAATAATTGCCGTTCAAGCAATTATTACGAAAATATGCTAAGGACAGCTTTTTAATTAAAGGGGGGCCGGTATTCCCCAGCTAACGTCTTAATAATGATTAGATTAAACGGCATTTAAAGGTTGAGTTTTCGGCTTTTAAAGTGTTTTGGGAAACCTCATGTTTTAATCCGGCAATTATTATAAAACACAACAAGGTTATGACAGTGGCTTTGGATTTGTGATAGCAAACATGGCCGGCAACTCTAGTTGCCGGCTGTGGGAATTGAGGGGTCCTAACCTGAAAGACCTACTCCCGGGGAGTGGCCTAACTCCCCTTCCTCAAGGTGGGTAGGTGAGGGTCCTCCCTTAGGGCTAACTACCCAAGTTTATGTTAATTTTAGGAGTTGAAAATGGCTTTTATAGTGAAAGTTAGAAGGTTAGGAAAAGGTAACAACAGATGGTTTTAAAGTGGGCTTTTATGTAAAATAACCCATGTTAATTTTAGTGGTGAATTGAGCCAAAATGGGCCGTTTTAGAAAAAGGACAGAAACGGAAAGGATTACTGTTTTTTAACGCCTTTTGACGGGGTCTGCGAGGTTCGACTGCTCGCAGACCGGTTGAGAAAAAATACAAAGATCTTGCTAAAAATACCCCAGAGGGTGAGGCGAAAGGCCCACACCCTAGCGAGTACAATTACAGTAAATGAAGGGCACTAGGCCCGCGCAAAAATAGAAAAAGTGGTCTTCCGGGGTCCGGAGACCCCGGGAAATAGTGCGAATGGAGGGACCCGGGAACCGCCTTTCAGGCATAAGGGTTCCCGGGTCAGAAGCAGTGCTCCCCGTGAGCCGTCCGAAGACATATGGGCTCACGGGGGCGGCCATGAACGTGAGTGCCTGGCTGGCAGAACCTGAAAGAAAAACCCTACGGGGAAAGGGGGGAAGGAGGGAGATGCTTAAGTTCAGGCCTCCGTATAATTGGCACAGAACACATCTCCCCCGGAGACATACGGACAAAAAGTGGGGGTAAATGTTAAAGCTAATGTTATTAGGGGAGAGAGAGCAACCTCCCTCCCCGACTGCCAGCCAAGCACTGACTGCAAACTGCTAATTGCAGTCGAGACCCCGTCGGGGGGCTGGCCTTTCAGCTTCTAACAGCTGATTGGCTGTTTCGAATGATCACGCTCTTGTTATTGGGCTACCGAGTCGTGACCTACGGTAGCCCACAGGCGCGTCTGGCGGCTGGAGGACCCTCAAATTAATGGGAACAGATGACCCCTAAATCAGACAGAAAGGAGGCCAAAGGCCGGATTTTAAGTATCAAGTTTTAGGGGTCTCTGCTGGGGCCCATAAATCTGGAGTAAACAGAAACTCCAATCTTTCTTAAAACTTGGTCCTCCAGCGGCCAGAACAAAGGGCTCCCTTTGCTTAGTAGAAAGCAAAGGGGCCTCACCTGTTTGGTCCATCAAGGACCCAAAGGAAAGAGAAAATGAAAAACAAATTACGTAATACAACTAAGTACCTAAGTTAACTAAAATATAACTTACCTAGAACTACTAATAAATACCTAGGAAACTAACACTTAAGTACCTATTATTATTGCATAATTATATATGTATGTATAATTATCTACCTATTTTGTATACCTAATTTGTACTGAGTAGTGCAAAGGCTGGATTCAGCCTTTTGTGGGTGGGAGGTCAGCGGTGACCCTTATAAGGTCACTATTATGTGACTTACGTGAATGAATGCATGAATGGCATTCGTTCACGTAAGGTCTGGGAGCTTTCCACGCTCTCCAGACAAACAGACGGGCGGTCAAAGATAAAAGGCCGACCCGTAAAAGGGAAAGAGAAATGGGAGGAGTTAAATAACTCCCTAAAGAATGGAATTAAAAGTAAAACGTAGGATTTAAAATGTGTACTTTAACTTGTACTTTTTGTTGTTTCAGGAATTAAAGAAGAACAAACTGTGTTATTGTGTAAATGTGCTTGTTTGTTGTGTAATTGTACTAGTAAAGTGGACAATAATGTGTTTTCTTTGCTATTTAAGGGGATTTATGCCAAGATTGGCAATTACACAACGCTGACAGGAGGGTGACAAAGGCAAGGGAATTAAAGGGGGTCTCAAATACGACCACCCTTGCGCAAGACTGACGTAATAGGGGTTTATTCAGATGTGGGAGGCCTCAATACGGCCGTCCCACACACGTACAAAAAGGCAAAAGGTCAAAGGTTCGAATCCTTGCACTAAGAGTTGAGGTAAACTAGGTAATTATACATGTTTTAAACAATTCTAACACCTATTAAGTTCCCTAATTAGTATAGTTCGAGGGCCTCAATACGGCCGCAGGAACATAGTTAAGACACCCTAATTAAGCCCTGATAATTGACCAGATTATTGTAGTTTTTTAAGGCAATTCTGGCAGTTCTGACAGACACAAGGTACAAGTACAAGTAATAATAGACAATTGCAGATAAAGCTTGTTCCTTTATACAATTACCTGGCATAGATTACTGGACTGGCCATGAGATCTTCAACAGAACCAATTAATAACTCACTAGATTAGCCTTTTTTGGGCAGATTTCCGGGTAGGGCCTAGATTATTCTTTACTAAGGCCACCTTATACTAGTTACTAATAACCTATTCCTGGTTGCTAGGTGAGGCTGTAAGAACGCGAAACGCCTTTTTACTGAATAAAACAACAATTACAGTAACAGAAACAGTAATTTCATTACAAATTACTGATGATCTACATTCATAATGTCATAACGTCATCAGCAGTTTTAGCTTGTGGATTTAATCCGCTACATCTGTAACTTCCTTGTTGGCTGCAATAAAATAATAATTATTCCTGAAAACCAGAATTGATGAGTTGTGATATAACTTGTTGTTTTCATCCAATGGGATCGATGTATAAAGTTGGCCAAAACCAAACGTGTTTACACTTTTTGGTTTATTAAGTTAAGCTGTGCTTTCAAATCTTTTATGATGTCCATCGTGTTATCAATAATCCAGTATAGTTTACAATTACCTTTATTATTTTTGATGGTTTTAAAATAATTATTTAATTTAGGAGATACTGTTTTGAGTATAGTGTTTCAGATGCTGGTTTAGTGCAACATCGGTTACTAGAAATAACATAACTAGTGATGTTTCAGTCACTGAAACTGAAACTGAAACTACTTTGAGAAGAGACCTGAAACTGAAACTGAAACTTTTTGAGGCTGCCGACTGAAACTGAAACTGAAACTGAAACTAATTTGGGTAAAAGCCTGAAACTCGGACTGAAACTAGTTTCAGTCGTTCCTTAAAACTTGACATTTTGAAGGTTTTGAGCTTCGATTCAGTTAGTATTGCTACTGGGGAGGCTGAATAAACATCAAATTGTGCTTTATGTGGACTCCGAAGCCTGGAAACGGTTCTTTTTGAAGTTAACTGAAACTGAAACTGAAACTCCGACTGAAACTAAAACTGAAACTGAAATTATTTTACGTTGCCGACTGAAACTAAAACTGAAACTGAAACTATTTTGGTTCGCCGACTGAAACTGAAACTGAAACTGAAACTACTTTGAGAAGCTGAAACTGAAACTGAAACTTTTTGAGGCTGCCGACTGAAACTGAAACTGAAACTGAAACTAATTTGGGTAAAAGCCTGAAATTCGGACTGAAACTAGTTTCAGTCGTTCCTTAAAACTTGACATTTTGAAGGTTTTGAGCTTCGATGCAGTTAGTATTGCTACTGGGGAGGCTGAATAAACATCAAATTGTGCTTTATGTGGACTCCGAAGCCTGGAAATGGTTCTTTTTGAAGTTAACTGAAACTGAAACTGAAACTCCGACTGAAACTAAAACTGAAACTGAAATTATTTTACGTTGCCGACTGAAACTAATACTGAAACTGAAACTATTTTGGTTCGCCGACTGAAACTGAAACTGAAACTGAAATTACTTCAGACCACCGACTGAAACTGAAACTGAAACTAAAATCGGCTACTAAACAACACTACACATAACAAAGCCTGTAGGCGATTTATGAAATTTTT
>JASAND010011918.1:0-29492 GCA_030248195.1 Trissonchulus latispiculum
ACAGTTGGGTATCCCGTCAGATCCGGTGGCCTTATGGGAGTACAGCGATTTCAGCAGTTTGCAGACGATCCGGGGGCAGAATCGACGGGTGGCGAAAAAAGAAGCGGATTGGCTGGCACCAGGACATGAAGCCTTAGCCGCAAAGACTTCATTCAGCAAGTCAGCGCGCGCCAGGGGTTCTGTAAAAAGGATTCCGTTTTGCTCCAAGATTGGTACTCGGTCTTTGGGTTTACGCCCAGTCACATTGTTAATGGCTGTCCACCGTCGACGGCCGGTAAGACGGTCCACTTTCTCGGCCACAGAGCTAGCATAGTCAATTTTTACCCTTCTTAACGCATGATTGTAGTTATTTCGGGACCGTTGATAAGCGGCCTTCTCATCAGGCCCTCTGCTCCGATTCATAGATTATATGCACGAATTGTTGGCTTCATTAGACGGAAAAGATTTGCATCGAAGAATGGCTTGTAACGATTCGGGTGAATGGTTTTAGACGGGATGTTGATGTTCCCAACAGAATATGATCTGTTTACAAAAACCTGATCAAAAATTTAAGCTGTCCAGCTAGCTCGAATAAACTTACTTCACACTACCTTGAACGGATGGAGTCGACCTCAAAACACCTCATCAAACATTTTTTGACAACTAAGGAGAAGGCAGCTAAGGAGAATTCGTTTTCATACACATAGGAGGGTTCTATGAATAAATAGAGGAGCAAAACGTAGCATCATAGCACGTCTGTTTCTTGAGGTTAAATTGTATTAGTTATATGGCCTGTGATGTTTATTTTCAGACAATTTCTTGAAAATGTGGCAATATGAGGATTGGTGACGTCCAACATGGGTTTTAGGTTATGTGGGGGCATTTTCGGGAGAATCTGGCAAAGCGAATTCGATTAATTAGGCTTATAATTAAGAAACAGCTTAGGTACTACACAATAATAAACGCCCCACATAATGAAGCTTGTGCACCGGCACCGGCTAGTCCTGTCCTTACGCGAAGACCATGTAGCCTCCAGACTGCTAAATTCTCACGTTGGCGGGTTAAGATCTTGCCCGTAAGACGGTCAATAGTGATGTTAATCCGATCGGATCGGCAGCTAAAAATTTCACCGATCTGATCTAGTAAAATTATTTGTCTATGCGATCCAATCAACCCGATTCGATTTGATCCGGCGATCCGAAATGACTCCTTCAAAAAGATCAGTGAATCTAGATTTAAAGACGGTTTTTGCATTGCAAAATATGTCATAGCGCACTAGTTTAAATGAAATTTCTTCCATTTCGAATAATTTTAAATATAAGTTTAATTAATAATTAAAATTTTGAGAATTAATTTCAACTTGGAGCAAAAAATTACTAACGGTCAAATTGCAATCCTTGTCGTAGAGGAGGCTGAAACTGAAGCTTGAACTCGATATAATATAATATATTACTACGAAAATTACTAAGTAAATTTCATATAGGCACTGGGTTTGAATCTTACTGCTGGACAGCTTAATACACAGCACTACAGCAGATCTTGATTTTGCACTTTGATGCCAAATGCATTTTGCATAAGTTGTTGTTTACTAGTGCTGAACTTGCCAAACTCAAAAAACCAATAGCAAGGAGAAAATATTCTGCTAACAGCGTACGCACCAAACAGTGCGGTGATCGAAGTCAAGTTCGGTCACAAATATGCGTCAGGTGCGGATTCAATTAATGTGGTGGCGGCAGCTAGCCGGATCGCCGATCCGATCCGATCCGACAGGCCCATCGATCCGATCAGATCCGATCCGGCCTCCGGATCGCGAATCGGATCAATTTTGCCAATCCGATCCACATCCACTAGGTCACGGTGTCACAGGGAAAATTTCCCCCCGTGAAATCTTTCCCCCCGGAAAAATTTCACTAGGAAAATCTTTCCCCCCGGAAAATTTTCCCTGGGGATTTCTTTTCCCCCGGAAAATTTTCCCTGGGGATTTCTTTCCCCCCGGAAAATTTTCCCTAACGCAGTAATTATTTTCATGGATGCATTCAATGCAGGAATTTTTAACTAAACTTTGCAACTTTGCTCCTTTTTTTAATCTTACGTATCCACTTATTTAATTTCTATTCTATTCCTAATTTCTTTATTTTAATATCCCATTACTTTTAGACACCTAGTCTTAAAAACGTTTCAGTAAAAACTACAGGAATCACCTTTGCACACGATAAATTCTAAACGTTTGTAGAAAATACAGGTTACGTTACATCGTTGGTAGTGCTCACCAGACATACTTCAGTGAATAGACTATCACGTTAGATTATTATTTATTACTAAAGAAACATGTCAGAGATGAAACCGGGTCACTACTTCTTGAACCGGTAACCGGGCAGCTTTCAGCTGGTAAAAAATTGCTACAAATTATAAATAAATAAGCTTTAACAGTAAAAATTTCCAGGACTGAAAATACCGGGCCAAGACGGGGTCAGAGCTCCTGACCCGGTGAACCGGTCGAAAAGGTGACCCGAACTGACCCGGTGACCCGTTTTCATCTCTGGTACATGTATAGTTTCCACTGGTTCACCAGATTACTCCGCTGATAATGCAAACTGAGTGTATAAGGGCGAAGTGATCATCGAAGACTGAAATTTTTGAAAATTTTTAAAATTACATACCAGTCTTTCAACACCCTGTGGGCTGTGGCTGGTTTGTTTGTAACGGCCGCTCTATGTCGGAAATATTTAGGGAGTGTCTTTAGGCTGGGTACTCCCCAGCACCCGCCTTTCCATGAATACTACAGGTTTATCTAGTGAAACTACAGGTTTTTCTTGTAAAATCTTCAAGTTTGGTATCTCATTAAGGATAGAATATTCGAAAAATTGGGAAAACTACAGGTTTTTTCAGCATTTTCTACAAGAATCTCCTCTAATTTTTATTGTTCAAGAGACCGGTAAAAACAAAAGCAACTTTTGCGGAAAGTACAGGAAACTCCACTAGTGACTGACCGTACAGGAGCATTTCTGTGGAAAACGACAAGATTCTTGTTTGTAATATCTACAGGAACCTTTTAAGAGTATAGGATTATAATTTTAAATCAATCTTATGTCATTAATATTGAAAACTCATTTTAATTTAACTTTAATAATAATAATTTAATAATTAATAATAAGCTTTAATAGCATTTTCTGTGAAAATTACTTACCTAAATATAATTTTTTTAATCGGCATGTAAGATTTTCAACTAATACAATTTTTATACCTTCGACACTATTTCGTCAATGGTTAGAAGGATCGGAGTAACGAGCTAAAAATTAACTTGATTAAATTTCATAATTATTAAGTTATGGTTTAGTATTTATTTCAAATTGATAATGGTTTGTTAATTTGAATGAAATATGTTGCCTAATTGCATAAGACTATGAAGACTAACAGTAACTACCGGTGGTGTCTATTCGAACTGACTCTTGATTAAGGGACTAAGATTGGAAATTATATTAGTTGATAACTTAGCATGGGGACTCAAAAATTTAATTTAACAACGGTGGATTTTGATGACTTTTGATGGATTTTGATAAAGAATCCGAAGCGATAATTACATGATTTAATTAAAACTTTAATTCTAAATTAAAAGAGCTTTAAATAATAAATTTAAAATATAAATTTACAAGTATAAGTACAACTTTAATCCATGTCATTTAGCATTAAGCCGTTTAATCCGATTTTCTGTTTCTGCTGTACTGATTAATTTCAATGTTATGTATTGTTGCAGGTTGGGAAAATTCAAGTAACAGCGACTGATAAAATATTAAACTAATTGGATGCATAACATGAAAATAAGTATAAAGTTTAGTAATTCCTACTATAATTAAGAAATTTTTCCGGGGGGAAAGATTTCCCTAGGGAAATTTTTCCGGGGGGAAAGATATCACGGGGGAAAATTTTCCCTGTGACAACAACGGTACTGACTACTGTCTGCCTAAAAGATCACATAGCACACATTTATTTTGAACAACCTCCACAAAACATATTTACACACACACACACACACACACACAGTGCACATAAGAATCAATGCTTTATCTTCGAAGAGCCTGTCTGTTTAAAACTCTGAAACCGTCACGGAATCGTAGATTTTTGAAGAAGTCTAGCACACCCTTTTCTTCATCAGTGAAACACTGTTCATAACAATCCTGTTCATAGACGATGGTTCGCGGCTGAGATCCCGGTTCGTCCCGTCGACACAGAGAATAGACGTAGGCATTACACTCCGCAGCATCCGCCTAAACATTAAGAAAAATGATAATCCTACGTAAAAATAAAGATAGTTTAACAGTTTAATGTCAGAAATACTCAGAACATGAAACGGAATCGGAAGTCGGAACCGGGGCGGAGCTAGAATTTTAAGCTGATTAAGGATTTGCACGCCAAACTACCTACATACCAATAGAGTACAACATTAAAATAAACATTTCTCCTGCTGAGACGCTGGAATTAGAAGAGAAAATTTAAGCATAGACCGAGCTCAAACTGACGAAACGAAGCCACAAATGTGTTATATACCCCATAGCTTTGATAATGTACATAACTTACCTCTCTATACCATCTGAGCACCCACTGAGGTTTATCTCCATTTCCACACTCATGACTAACTGGCGCTCTACTACAGGCAAAATTACCCTCATCTAAACGAAATATAAGAACATATTTACAGTTATTAGTTAGTTATATTTAGTTAGTTAGTTAGTTAGTTTTATTTCAATAGTTCAAATACATGTCCATAAAAATTGGATTTATTCTATAATAGCTGTGTACAGGAAAGAAATCCTACGAGATAAATGAGAATCGCAGCAGCACCTCATTTCCTCCTGCCCTCAGGCTAACAGGGCCCGTGTTCTCCACCTGGGCCCATCCCCCTCAGCCCAAGCCCTCTGGGATAGACCCCTGGAGGTCCTAGCCTTTCTCCGGGAATGCGGACGGCTCCACCCTGGTGGGGCTGCCCGGGTCGATTGACTTTGGTCAGGTGGCCGGAAGCAACAACAACAACAGCAACAGAATCGCAGTATTTGTCGATAACTCTCACTTCGCTGAGAAGTCCCTTTCCATTTATTGAGCTGTATGTCCAATCAAAAACGTGTCACTACAGTTTGGGCCCCAATTCAAACTTGAACTTGGATGGCTCAATCAGTCAAGTTGATCAAAGGTTGTGAGTTCGATTCCCCACTCTGCCCAAACGTTTTTGGGTCTGAGGTGCTGTAGTGACATTTTTCCTTCCTCAATCATAACACTATATTGTAAGGGCTTTTTCAAAACAGGGTAGAGTAGAGCAGAGTTAGAGTTAACTGTTTTAACTCGTTTTAACTCCACTCAAGCTTGACTTTCTATCTTTTAACTCTTTCATGAAAAGGATCGAGTTAATTTTAACTGTACTCCACTTTTCTTGAAAAGGTCCTAAGTCTATATCAAAGTTGCAGTAATCAAACACATCCCCATAAAAGATTAAATAATTATAACAGGGAAGGAGGACAATACTCATCGAGTCTTACCTAATTCTGTTGCCGTATAATTATCTACAGTAGCTCGTTCCGTGGTGAGATCATTAAGGGCAGCCGGTGTCGTTACAGGCTCGCCACCTTCATCAACTGTAGTTTCAGTTTCAGTTTCAGCGCCAGCGTCAGTCAAATCGGAACTATCCGCCTCGTCAGAAACAGTAGTTTCCGCAGCATCAACTTCGACAACCGTCGCCCCTGTCTCTGCAGTCTCCGCTAGAGGTTCAATTGCAGCAGTCGAAGTTACATCAAAGTTCAGTATCACTGTCGTAGCTTCATCCTCAACAACTGTAGAAGTTTCAGTTGTAGTTGCCGTTGGCTCAGCTTCGCCTTCCGAGCTTACGGTAGTCTCATCAACAGGCAGTAGGGTAGTTTCACCTCCAAGAACTGTGGTAGCGTCATCTACAAGGATTACGGTAGTTTCCTCAACAAGAATTACGGTAGTTTCCGGTATCTCGCCAGGGGTTACGGTAGTGGCATCGCTCTCTTCAACGACGACGGCGGCGGGAGGCGCCTGATTGGCTGGCGCTGCATCAATTGCCCCAGCAATTTCCGGAATTGCGGCAGCGGATTTTTCCTCGACCAGACCGGCTGGCGCCGATTCCGCCGAGCAGCGATTGAAACAGATCTTTTCCCGTGACACCAGCGGCGTCTCGAAATGCTTTCCGGCAGAGTCGCCAATCAACGGACCTGAAAATAGAGAAAAATGACAAGACAAGATAAGACGGAAATTGGAAAGAATAAATAGAATTAAATAGAACTGAGTAGCATATCATAGCTGGCCCTCAAAGCTAACGCTAATGGCAACAATGGGAGAATAAAAACTGGAAAACTGCATGGTACCTACACCCGCATGATTACAAAACTTTCTGATTTGATTTTGATTTTAATTTGGGCAAGACGTAAGTACCAAACCGAAAAAAATAGAAATCAAGTCTACAACCAAATGAGATTCTGCCAAGTGAGCAGCATCTAACATTAATTTCAGAAGTGGACGAAAAAGGCTGACCTCCTGCAAAGGGATAGAGTAAGTGGACACATGTGGTCATTAGGTCCTCATCTTCCTTCATGTCGCCAGTGAACAGGGGTCGCTGGAAAGTGACCTCCAACTGACCATCGTTGTAGTCGTAGCCGACCAGATCAACGTTACTGACTGCATCGGCCACCGGAACAAAATAGCCACTGCTTTTTCTGAAACAATTTTAAGTAATCTAATTAATTTTAAGAGAAATAGAATAAAAAAGCAACGGCAAAAATGTTAATCTAAAATAAAACAGAAATAGAATAAAAAGCAACACAAAAATGTATGAGATTAACAGGAAAAGCACGCACTTCGGTTAGGTGGAAAAAACATAAAAACATTTTCACTATTTCGTTTTAAAAAAGAGACTTTTTGAAAAATAAGATTAATTTTGTGCACTGTGGTGGCAAGAACTTCTAAAATTATTATTCGCTAAAAATAAAACTTAAACTAACCTATCCAATACTGCAACTTCATCTTCGGCAACATGAGCTATCAGAATAACATCCGCATTACTCTAAAGTAAAAAAGAAGGCAAAGAAATAAAAATAGATTTGAATACTCACCAAAACACATAGAATACCATGAGATCAGTGCAGGACATTAGTTTCCCTCCTAACTGTTTTCTAAAAAGGGGTATTAGGGTTGAGAAAAAAGACAGAGCTATATGTAGACATCGAAAGATAATACGCAATTCCATTCTGAAATGCTGAAATGAGGACTGAAAGTTGTGAAGAAAAGTGGCCAGGGCGGGGACCGAACCACCGAGCTTTGGATCTTAAGGTACTGGTATCGGTTTGTGCAGTGCTTTTGTGGGTATTTTTTGAAACGCCATAAGTTTCGCAATTTTGTGAGTTGGAGAGAGCTTTATACACCATTTTAAAGCTTATAATCTGTAGATTCTCATGAGAGTACGAAACCAGTAAAAATCCCCAAAAAATAGCGAAAAGTTTATGACATACTGACATCTGACAGGCTGAGTATAGACCAAAAATTTTTGAACATCGATTTCTCAAAACTGTTTAATGAGTCAAAATTTTTTCTTGTGCTGTCCTATAAAGGACATGTGGGCCGAGGGACATTTTTTGGATTTGGCTTAGCAGGTCTTAACGGTCAAGAAAATCCATTAAATGTGCGGTGACACGAAATTTCGCAACTTTGCATTGAGTTTTCTCGCAACTGGAGATGCTTTAGCTCAAGCCAAGAAAAATGTCCCTCCGCAATAGTGCGAATTCTCATTTTGCCAAAAATCATGCGAATCCATTGGGTAGTTTTTGAGAAATCGATGTTCAAAACAAAATAATCGCAGTTTTGCCAAAATGGTTTTTCGGCCAAATCTCTAGCTTAGAGCAATAAACTCCGGCTAATAGGCATTGATAAAATGTGCAATGAGACTGTGTATCGATCGAGTATAAATAAACCAAAATTGTCCGTACGATTTGGCAGTAATTTTGAAAAAACTGATTTTCTCGAAAACGGCCATTTTTGGACCCCAAAAATCGTTTTTTGCTTATACTGACTTAACCACTAGAGATAGCTCAAAAGTTGTAAAAGCAAAAATGTTCATTTTTGCGCCCTCTTTCCAGCCATACCAACCAATCTGGTGTCTCGACTATCGGCTGAGAGAATAATGGCAAAAACCAAAAATTTCTTATCTTTGCACCTAAAAATGCGGGACTGGTCCCAGAATGTTAAAGAGCACGAAAATAAGGTATTTGAAAAGTTTCATCCACTTTCATAAAGAATTGAAACTTGTAGGGTCGAATTTACACAAAGCGATACCAGCACCTTAAGTAGGACGTTCTTCCACTGAGTCACATCCCCGGACAACGAGACTAGTTTATGCCACTAATTTCAACCTTTCGGAGTTCAGGAGAATTGTTGATGTTGAAAACTGTTACACATCATGAGTTAAAAGAGATCTGCCGTACAGTGAGTAGCCTACCATTCCGCCAATCGGTGAAAAACCAATGGCAGACCAGAATCCTGGCGGGGTGACACTGGTGATGGTCATTGTGAGAAGTTTGATCTGCGGGTCCACTGTCCACTCCACCGAATAGTCACAATCCGGCAGCTCGCATTTGTAGCTTCCTCTGCAGTCGTCGGAAAGGCCAGAGGGTATTTCTTCAACTGTCTTTTCTAAAAATTAGGAAAGCGAAAACGATTAATATTGTTCAGCAAGCTGAACTTCGTTGAGAACTGACAACAGTTCACCTCACGATAGTTTGGAAATTTCCCATCCCAAAACCCGTCAGAATGTTACCTACAATCTACCAGCGGTATAGGATGACCTAAACTTGGTAAAAAATCTGTCCAAACAAAAAATCAGATAATATGCTTTAAATTTTAGTGCTCAACATTGGCAATTTCTTCACAATTCATGACAACAACTTGTTGTGCAGCATGTTCATGAACGGTAAAAGGTAAAAAATAACAAAAGGATAGTAAAAAACGACCAAGGAAACATGCTTAGTGCCCAGATCACAAGACAATTTCTTCATTTCAGTCACCGTTTACCTAGGATTGGAACAGTCACGTTTGCATGTATACATACACATTTTATGCTTCCCTCTCGTACCTTGGACAGGGACAGCATCCACAGCCTCTGTTGTAACTTCCTCTGTTACAATAGCTGTGGAAGTTGACGCGATTTCTTCCACAGGCAGCTCTTCTGTAGTAACTTCCTGCTCTGTCGTAGTTTCATCCTCAAACCAAGCAGTGGTGGCTGGATCAGCCTCCAAGCTTAGAATGACCGTTGTCAGATCCGGATCAGCCGGAGAAATATCATCATCCGTTGACGATGTTTCTGGCAGAACTGTTGTGACAGGCTCCACAATCACAACAGCCTCTGTGGAACCATCAAAACTGTCAATTTCAGTTTCAGTCGCTCCAATTTCAGTTTCAGTTTCAGTTTCAGCGGTCAGATCTGTGTAGCCAGTGGCCACAGAATGTGGACCCTCTGGCTCCGTGTCAACGTCCACCGTTACCACGGATTCAGAAATCAGTTGTACTTTTTCTTCTATTTCAGGTGCCGACTCTACAGCCTCCAAAACAGCGTTCGATTCCAGGCCTGCCAGTTTTCGAGCAGCCACCTGTTTGCCTTCCTGGGCAGCTGGATCGCACTGACCGAAACAGACGAAGGTTTGACCAATTCGAGGAGTTCGCAGATGCTTGCCGATGGAATTGCCAAAGATCGGTCCTAAAATAATGGAGCAGATTAGGTTAGGTTCAACCTAAATTCCCTTAAACTGACTACCGACGATTAAATCATAGTCCTTCGAAAAATACGTACTGCACTGCTATAAAAGAGTTATAAACCTACATTAACCCATCAATGTATAACAAAATCTTAACACATTGGGCACGTAATACGTCCTGCCACTGTAACAATTCAAATTCATTAGCATTATTAAAATGGCATTTACGTATGCATTCATTCATTCATTCACTATCTTAAATTGTGGCTAATCGGCGGTGGAGTAGACAAAGCAGTATTCGAAAAATCTTTTCAGAATAGAGAAAATGGAAAAATGCAATATTTTTCCAACGCACCTCCACTGTAAGGAAACAAAAGTTTG
Source organism: Trissonchulus latispiculum (assembly GCA_030248195.1). Taxonomy (NCBI): domain Eukaryota; kingdom Metazoa; phylum Nematoda; class Enoplea; order Enoplida; family Ironidae; genus Trissonchulus; species Trissonchulus latispiculum. The sequence continues at coordinate 10,110 of JASAND010011918.1, forward strand.
ACACAGGAAGTTTCCAGGTCAAAATCTTCAAAACTGTCACTGGATGACAAAGGTTTCACCAGAACTGCTTCCAGAATCCCATTGCTATAGACGGCCTGCTTGATCTGCAGATTCTGTTCTTCGTCAATCCGCGGCTCTACATAGCCCTGTGAAAATCTGCAAAAATTGAAAATAAAGCAATTTTCTATTTTTCAACTACCACTTTTACTTCTTTCTATTCAGCTTGTTTTCTGAACTCACACCTAATCCACATCAAAACTACGTACTGCGTTTGGACAAATGACAACAGTCCAAAAAGAAACCCCATTTTACTTGAAAACAAACAACCAACACAAAAATTAGGTAAAATGAAGTGAAGTAAAGTAAAGTAAAACTTCAGAAAAGCGTTTCCTACCTATCCGTAACTGAAACACCTCCTTCTTCCTTGGGTATGAGAACAGCAATATCAGCCAAACCCTAAAAATAAAATCAATATTAACATCAATTCCAGACCTTTGCTGCACCATACGTTCAACAAGAATAATTACACCTAGATGGAAACCGCTAATAGTATAACTACCAAAATTACCTACATATTAAGATCAGAAGTCAGAACCTACATCTGTGTATAGATCAGCTGAATCAAATTCAATTGGGAAATTTACAATTGATCCAAAAAGCTCTAACACAAAATATTACAAAAGATTCACAGTTCCTAACAAGTTCGCTACCATTGATCCATCCTGAGAAAATCCAATCCCGGTCCAATGCCCAACCGAAATTGTTTGACGAATTCGGATTTCCAAATTTCGATCCATGGTGACCTCCCAGCTGGCAAAATAGTCACAGTCAGGCTCAGTGCAGGTGTAGGAACCAGAACAGGACTGCTGTTGAACTAGAAACAAAAACAAAAAATATATATAAATCACTGAGCATTTTAACTCTAAGGGTCTTTTCCTCAGTCAAGTTAATTAGAAATAATAAAGAGTTATACTTAAATCCAAATGGGGATCCAGCAAATCGTGACTCACTGCAAGGCTTGGCATTTTTAGTGGGGAGGGCAGCCCCCCATTTTTCGGTTCCCCCTCCACTTTTCGGAGCCCCCCCCCGCTTTCATCCCCCTCCACCTTTCGGCAAGCCCCCCCCACTTTTTTGGGGGTCGCCCAAAAGTGTCGAAAAATTAAGTTTTTGAGGTCAATTTTTCAAAAATCTTCTGAATTTTTAGCTAATTTATGGACTTATAAGTTAATTTTAAGCTTAAAAACAGCGATTTTTGTGTTTTTACCTAAAAAATGCTAATTTTTCGTTAAAAAGTTTGGTATTTTATACCTTATACTCGCCCTCCCACTTTTCGGAAGCCCCCCACACCCCCTCCCTAGGAGGGGGGGGGGCGAAGCCACCCCCACTTTCAAAACCCCAAAAATGCCAGCAATCCTAGTTTGTCCCAGAATAGTCCAGCCAAGAGAGCATAATAGTAAGAGTATGCCACTAGACAAGCTCTCTGTTATCAAAGCAAAAGCAGGAAACCCGCTGATCCCCCCCGCCCCCCGCAAATCAGACCCATCACTTCAATGAAATACCCACGCTATGCCAGTGTTTTAAAGCTCGAAGCAGACACAAAATTCGCTACCACACTGCTTGTTTTCCAGCTCAAGCACATAAAGATAGAGAGAGTGAGCGTACCTGTTGGGACCGGTTCCAATTTTCAAAACCGGTTCCGGTTCCGGTTCTAGAGTACCGGTTCCGGTTCTAGCTTCCGGTTCCCGGTTCCAAGTACAAAATTCGTAGTTACATTTTAACATTATTTATTATTGGATGCAGGCACCCAGCAAGGGTTATACAATCAAAATTATAAAGCAATACTGCAAAACAATTGGAATAGGTAATGCGATAATAACCAACTGGGTTAAACTTTTTTGTTTACTTAGAATTTTAAAGTTTTTGCCATACCTTGAATTTGCTCCATTACAAATGCTGTTATTATATGCATAACATACACTAAAACTTGTAAAAAAATTAAAACTTTAGTATGGTCGAGCAAATTGTTTCGATAATTCACGGTTAGATTCTACTGTGCATCTAAATGCAGACAACGCCTTGTAATCAGACAGAATCTTGTAAACTGCACGACGTTTCAGTAAAACATGCTGCGAATTGAGATATACTGGAGCTTAAATTTTTATTTCTTTGAAAAGAGTATATACAGTGTCAGAAGCAAATAGTTTCCAAAACATTTAAATGCATTTAAAATATTTAAAAGCTGAAAGCCAAATTGGAAAGAAGAACATATATATTAAAGCAAGAGTACATAATATAAGAGTATGAAACTCTTACACTAGCATGTACAAATCATGCTAGGTATGCTCGGTTCATTAACTCGGGACCCCCCCCCCCCCCGTAACTTCCGGGGGGGGTCCCACTTTGCACTAATTACACGCTTTCATATAAGCGTGTGTCTGCTCGCTGATTGGCCCACTAGCCTAAGGCTTACTGTAAGTAATTTATTAGTTATTTTAATTAATTAATTATAACTTTAATTAGTTTAGTACAATCAAAAAACTAATTCGACAACTTTGTAGCATTTTTTCTGCTCTTTCCAATGATATAAAAATTGTTGCACAATACAAAAATTTGCAGGAATGTAGTGTGCAACAATTTTTATATCATTGGAAAGAGCAGAAAAAATGCTACAAAGTTGTCGAATTAGTTTTTTGATTGTACTAAACTAATTAAAGTTATAATTAATTAATTAAATTAACTAATAAATTACTTACAGTAAGCCTTAGGCTAGTGGGCCAATCAGCGAGCAGACACACGCTTATATGAAAGCGTGTAATTAGTGCAAAGTGGGACCCCCCCCCCCGGAAGTTACGGGGGGGGTCCCGAGTTAATGAACCGAGCATACCTAGCATGATTTGTACATGCTAGTGTAAGAGTTTCATACTCTTTATTATGTACTCTTGATTAAAGTTATATTTAACGAGGAAATGTACAGTCGCTTGATTACACAGAATAGCTAACAGATACTTCTACATGCTGTTCCATTATTTGAACTTTGATTGACTTTCGTCTCCGTTGCCGATAGCTTAAAAATAAGAAAATAAGTAGGTACTCAACTTTCGAAGTTTTCTACTCCTCTAAAATTTAACAATTTTTTAAAAAAACGTTGCTTAATCTTGCGTGCTGACAACACCACCTTCCATTTACCAATTTTTTGAGAAGATATACTCAATTTCCGACTACATCCCATCGGGCTCTCATCTTTTCTATGGGGTTAATATTCAAATATGTAAGCTGGTTAAAGTTTTCATTCGGCGATGTATCGTTCACGTCTGAACGAAAGTGCCCGTCTTTCATCAATTACAATTGGAATTTTAGAACAGAAAATTTCAAAAATTCGTTAAAATTAATTTAGAGACATTTTTACAACTGCATTTTGTAATACACACAAAATTACTTAATAAAATTTGAAAAATCAGAAGCATGAAAACAAAAAATTACGAAATTCCTTCCGGAATAAAGGAAGTAGAAAGAAATTTTCCCTACATGTTCCTAATTTTTCAAGTATGTTTAACATTTACTTTTGTCTTAACAGACGGGATAACGTCACTAGTGTTGATTCAAAGAAACATTTGAAATTTCACTTAACTCTATGCCTCGGCTTCAGTGAAACCTGAAACGTTCCTCGATCGCCTGAAACAGGGAAGCGGTGAGTTTGTGTCACCTTCAGTGGAAACTGAAGCTGTCGTTTTCAGTTTAGGGTCTAAATTTATTCTATGGAGTGTCAGCTTCAGTTTCAGTTCCAATAATTGTACCTTCATTTCACGTTTAGTTTGAAACTCTTAATTATTATCAGTCTCATCCTACATATTTCGCCTTCAGGTCTAAATTTGTTTAGTTTCAGTTCAAACTAGATTTTTAGTTTCAATTTCTGTCACTAGCTTTAAAATGACAGTATGAATGGCAACAATGAATGGCAACCACAAAAACAAAATCCAGCTTTTGCAAAATTTAAACTCCTGCAAAAAAATTAGTTCAAGTCCATTTTTAAGAGTGGAACCGGCCGGTTCCAAATCCTACCGGTTCCGGTTCCGGTTCTAAAATTCCTTCCGGTTCGGTTCCGGTTCCGGTTCCGGTTCCGGTTCCAACCGGTTCTAGTGGAACCGGTCCCAACTCTCCCCGTTTCGATCAGGTATTGACTTGCGGGGGGGTCAGCTGTTAGCTAATAGAGCACAGTGTTTTCTCTGATAACAGAGAGCGTGCCTAGTGGCATACACTTATCACTCACTACGTATTGTTGGTCCGGTTAATGAATTAAATTAAACAAAAAATCAAAAAGCTGGATATTGGGTTAGACAGAGCTAGGATAAAGCAACCTACCTTCATTAGCATCAATCTCTTGACTAGCACTGCTACCAGGTTCAGGAACTGAGTTCGCTCCCGCTGCTTCCAGTACAGTTTCTTCGCCTACAGAAACAAAACTATATATACATACATTTGATACTGTACAAGATACCGTATCAATAGTATCAATACATACTTCTACAGTATCAATCATATCCTTAGAATTAGACATGTGCAGGAGGGGAAGTTGGGGGGGGGAGGCGAACCGGGGACCGAGGACCGCCGGAAAATCGGATTCTGGGGGGAAGGACTCCTCTGGAGTGGCCGTGTAGCTGAATGGTTAAAGCGGTGGACTTCGGATCGGAAGGTCCGAGGTTCGATCCCCACCTTAGCCATAATGACGCTACATTGTTTCCTTGAGCAAGAAACTTAGGCTACAGCTCCGCCGGTCGGATGAGGCGTAAAATTGGTGGGCGCGTGTACTGTCTTGCTGGGGACAGGCACGCTAAAGAACCCTAACCCGCTTATCGATAAGAGTAGGGTGCTGAGCTCCCGGCGGAAAGGCACCCCCTCCCTTGGGATCAACCAGTACCCTGCAACGTCTCCGCCTACCCCCTGCGAAGGGGTGCTAGGTGCACCAGAGTCACGCACTCAAAAATGGACAGACCCCCGGGTTTGCTTCTGATCCCACCCATCTGCGCTAGGGGCTTCGAGCGTCGAAAGACGCTGTGCTCCACTGCTATACGCATGAGCACTTAATGGAGGTTAGATAACCCTGAGCCGAAAGGCCACACGACGGGCTCCCTCCAGCCTCCCACTGTGGGACAACATCTAGGCGACATAGCGAGGGTCATACTAGATATGACTGATGGGGAGAAGCAAAGGTGGCAACACCAATCTATGCCTGGCGAGATTCCCGAACAGAGAGAGAGAGAGGACTCCTCTGGGAGGAGGGGTAAGATCCAGGTTTGGGAGGGGGGTGAAACCCCAAACCCCCAAGCACATGTATGCTTAGAATATTTAACTTCAAACTACCCTCAGTCAATACTTATACTAGGCACATACCCACTCCTACACCCGTGCCGGTTGTTAGTTATTATTCGCATTGCCAAGAATACATAATAAATAGGTAATCATAGAAAAGTGTGTAACGGGTAGCCAGCAATAGTTAGCTAAGCAATAGGTTGCGGCGCTGGCATGTAATGGTCCGCGGCTTCACCCTCTCCGCAGCCTCTCCTCTTGTACCTAAACTGCTTAAACCTAGACCAACTATAAAAGCAGGGATTATATTGGAAGCCGGCACACCACACAATAAATATAAATGAATACAAAATAGGCCTGGCTTCCAAAGGATCTGCACACAGCAGCGCAGCTGCAAAGACCAACACAATAACCTTAGCTGCAGAGCTCAGCCTTCCTGCTAACTCCTTCTAGGTTCCTTCCTTCCAACCAGCCAACCTTAAGAGAGAGAGAAGAGACTTAACCGACCTGCCTGCCTGAACCAGACTGACTGGCTGAGCTCTGCTGCAGCTTGAAACTCTAAACGAAATGATCTATCTTCCAATTCTTTGCAGCATTGCGCAAGCAATTGCAATGCAACTTTATACTTAGCTAAAGTTTGGCTCAGCGCGCGAACTATTCAACTCGTGATAAGTGTATGACAGGCGTCTCTGTGATCAGTTTTTGGTAACAAATGTTTGTAACTACACAAGATTGAATGCAGCCTACCGGTAAACAGATTTATTCTAAAGAAGCCACGATTTCGACCTCCATGATATCTGGGCAGATGAGGCTCATAGAAATCCTTCTGCTTAGCCTCCCCAGTTTCCAGACCCGACTTTGGCTGATGAAAATAGTTACCACCTCTTTGACCCTTGGCCCAGATAATGTCCATGGTCGAGTCCAGTTCAATCGAATGATCTGACTGTTCAGTTGCTAAAAATTAGGACAAAAATCAATATAGTCTTCAATTTTAAATACAAGTAAAATATTTAGATAAACTTAAACTAAATAAAAATAGAGCAATGCAAACATAACTTTAAAACAAGACAAATTCGTGCATCTACAATCAAAAGATCTAAGAAAAGCTGAGGAAACTCTGTAAAGCAAGCTGTCAACTAAAGTATTTAAATAGTGCAATTAACATGAACCAAGAGTACATAATGATAAGAGTATGACAAGAGTCACACTCTATGCAGTGAAGGGCAAAACTATGCTATGCGCGGTATCGGCTGACCCCCCCCACGAATTGACCCCCTCTCACACCGCCCCTATACGGGTACATAGTCCCAAACGGGGGTCGCTCACTCGCTTAGCATGTTTTCTACATACAAGTGTTAAACATGCACGCTTAAGGGGGGGTATACCTAGGGGTTTGCACAACTTCTTCGGAGAGCGCTGGTTTATTGCGTGGAAGTAGGTAACATATCATAGTTAAAAAGTTAATATAAGGCATTGATATATCCCATGACATCCGAGCTGTATGGGGCCCCAAACTGAAAAATTTCGTTCGTTTTTTCAAATTTTAGATTGGTCTTTCGGAAGCTCTGAATTTTTTTCAGGAAAAGCTACAGGCCTGAAACATACATGCCAAATGGCAGCTCACACAAGCTTCTCGTTCAGGAGTACTGTGGCTGCAAACTTTAAAAATTGTAAAATTTTCACTAGGTGACCTGTCGCCGTTTTGAGCCTAATTCCCCAAAGTGCTCCAAATCTTCTGAAACTTTTACAAAATATAGCCACAATATATGGCTAAATACGTGCCAAGTTTGACGGGTTTAGGTTTTGTTACGGTTTTTTAATGACTGCTTAATTATGTGGCTAACAGTGAAAAAACGCTCAAAATCGGCATGTAGCTAAACTTTGATGGAATTTATCTCATCGTAGAAGCAATATCGTGACTTGGTGTAATTAGAAAAGTTGTTTAGAACGAGGAGACCTATCGATTGAGTACAATTTTGTATTAATTCGACGATTTTGAAAATTTGCCATTTTTGGCGGGAAGCTAATTTTGCGTCTCTGACAGCAAAAATTGAACAAAATGTGGTATTACTTTTTACTGCCGCGGTCGACAAGCCTCCAAATTTTTTAGCCGTCTTCAGAAATGTCACTACAGTTTGGGAACGAATTCCAACTTAAGCTTGGTTCGATTGTGCCCGGGTGGCTCAATCGGTAGAGCGTTGGCCTAGACAGCCAAAGGTTATGGGTTCGATCCCCACCTCGGGCCCGAATTTTTCGGGTCGGAGGTGCTGTAGTGACAATCTTAGTTTCGTTTGTTCTTTCATTTGCTCACATATTTATAGTATTAAGAGACATCTGTGTGCCAAATCTGAGCCCAATTGGATGTTTGCAGCGGATTAGGTCTCAAACGAAATATGTCAATTGCCATAATTTGGGGGTGGGATGCATGATAAATGTCGTGCTGCTCCTGCGTGCACTCAGCCAATCTTGAAGTTGCGCATACCCAACAATAGTCCTAAGTTTCCTTTATGTTCACAAGAAAATTCAAGGCATTGGCTCTTAGCAATCCGGAGAAAAATCGAAAAAACTTCTAACACCCCCATGCACGAAAAAGCCGTAGGTCAGCAACCTTGCGAGGCTGCTGTGAACGCTATGAAAAACGAAAAGTATCCAAACTTTTCATTATTTTGAAGGAACCCAGGTACTAACATGCGACAAAGTTTGAGCGCAATCGGAAAAATTTTTGACTGTATTTGGTATACCACCACACATGTCCTTGGGGGGTTTGGGGGGGGGGGTTTTCACCCCCCCAGACCTGGAGCTCACCCCCCCCCAGAGGGGTCCCTCACCCCCCCCCCGAATCCAGATGTTTCCGGTTTTTTGGGTAAAAAACCGAAAAAATCCGGTTTTCCGGCGGCCCTCGGCCGCCGGCTCACCCCTCCAGAATTTCCCCTCCTGCACTCCTGCACATGTCTGTATACCACCCCCCTTAAACCACCTACCCAAATTGGGCCCCTGTTAATTTCAGTGTGTAATTATGCAAAGCAGTGAGCGACCCCCGTTTGGACCACGTACCTATATAGGGGCGGTGTGAGAGGGGGTCAATTCGTGGGGGGTCAGCCGATAGCGCGCATAGCATAGTTTTGGCCTTCACTGCATAGAGTATGACGCTTGTCATACTCTTATCATTATGTACTCTTGACATCATACATAAGAGTATGACAAGCGTCATACACTATGTATTATCAGCTCGATACATCCTCTGCACGCTATCGGCTGACCCCCCCATAAATCAGACCCCCCTTACCAAAGGAAACTCGAACGCTATCCTTGCACACTAAAGCTCGAAAACACAACTAGTCAGTTGGTTCAAAGTGCGTCTGTTGTGTGCAAACATAGCGGACGAATTTCTTTGTCAATTTATGGGGGGGGGGTCAGCCGATAGCGCGCATCGGATGTAGCGAGCTGATAATGCATGACGCTTGTCATACTCTTATCTATTATGCACTCTTGCATGTACCCAGCTCTATTAGTATCTACTAGTGTTTGACGCTTGCCGGCGGCCACCAGCCAGGATGCAAATCAACAGCCAGAAATTTACAATTTAGAGCAACTAAGCTTAAAATGGTTTTTGTCTGGTCTGTGCCATCAGTGTACACGTACAACTACATTTTTCCAATATAACACCTGAAAATCGATACCTTAGCAGTCATAATAGCTGCACCGCAAACTGCTCCAGGCAGGTTAGCCGGCCGGCCGGCCTCAAACACTAGTATCTACTATGCACTATCTATTTAGGACAACTCCTACCATTTAGCGGTTTTCTAAACAAGATGACCGTTCGACCCTGAAAATCGGTATAAGCTCCTCCCGCAGTCAGACTATCACGACCGCCATAGACCTCGTCACGCAGCGGCGTGGCACGATCTCTGGTATAGTAATCGCCGAGACGACCAAAAACGCCAATGGCAGAACCCACGACAATGTCCGCACAGTCCATTGGATGCGAAGGCTCTAGAACAACAAAATTAACATATCATACAAAAACCAATCCAAATAGAGTAATCTAACCGACGCCATAAGCATAATTTTCGATAATCGAAATAACCGTGACAATTCCAAAATTCTCTGAAACATACAACCAACGTTACAATTCCAAAATTCCATGAAACTAACTACTAACTACTACTAAGTAAGAATATTTTCAATAGGCAATCTCTAACCACTGCTGGCCGCAGATTAAAATGAAATTATACATCCACAACTTTAGAAACTGTCGAAGGTATAATTACTACCATTGGCGCCTCCCTCTGGCTCCGGTTCTGGTTCAGGTACCGAGCCTCCACCACCAAAATCTGGTGGCGGTTCAACAGCACCAGCTTCTTTGGTAAGTTCCTCCGATGCTGAAATAAGATCAAAAACAGCAACAAAATGTTTACAACATTTCGATATTTCACAATGGCCTTAGGTCAATCAATCAATCAATCAGTCACTCAATAAATCAATCAATCAACTAATGAATCAAATTTCGTTATTAACCAGCGGACATGAAATTCTATTCGGCGCAAACATTTGCAGAATATAGATAACTGCGTACACGTTAACGGATTAAGGTTTGCAAGCAGAGCCTGAGAATTGCGAAAGGTATATATGACACAGCCATAAGCTAGATGAGGTGCTGCAAAATTGCATAATACAGAGTTTGCAAAATAAAAAGTACCAACCTTGTCTGCGCTTTCTGGGAACCACTTCCGGCTGTACAAATAACGGAAACTTCTGGCAGTCCTTAGACAGCCCTATAAACACAACAAAAATGAACAAATTATACACCTAAAATTAAAGACTAAACACCATTTAGACTATATATTTTGATACAAGCATACATTAATATGGGGTTCGATTCTGGGGGTCCATCCCTGAAAAATTCCAAAATATTAAAAGGAAAGCAGTCTTCCCCGAAACTAGCAAAAATAGCAATTTTTCACGTGTTTTACTAAACATTAGAGAAAAATGCAGTTCTCAGCGACTTTTTAAGAAATTGTTATAAAGAAATACATAGCTATAAACTGTGAAAAATGTTCAATTTTTGGTGAAAATCCCAGAGCGGTCTTCCCTTTTGTCCTTCTGGCCGAGAGGGGCTGCCCTTTCTTCCTTTTCACAGAGGGATGGGTCTACCAGCTTTCTGTCGGTCTGGGGTAGGTCTGTACCCCCCACTCCCCTTCACGTTATCCGATGGACACAAGTCAAACCCATACGTAATGCTGTGTTCATAATCCCTCCAAGTCCCAGGTTTAAGTAAAAAAATTATAATACAAAACAAAAAACCAGTGTCAGTAATAACCTGTGGGTTTCCATCCAATGGCACCCCAGGCTTCACCCTTGAAACGAGCAATGACTTCAATCTCCGCCGTTTCCTAGAAAACCAAAAAACTTACATATACAAGTTCTAAAATAGAAAAAATAAACACAGAACAAAGAACTCTAAAATGGTCACTGTGGATAACTAAAGTCCCCTAAACTTATGGGTATCGTTATTGTCTGGAACGATGGACAAAACAATTGACAAAAAACAAAAAAGAACCGGACAAAAAAACAGAAGAAACGAGATGAGGGTCGAACCGACAAGCTTCGGCTTCCTACGCTAACGCTCAACCGGCTAAGCCATCCAGGGCACAAACCTGAATAATCCGCCAGAACATCTCATTCTGTCCTTCAGAGTCCAGCTGTTTTCTTCTGAAAAAGGATTCGTCAAATTCTGGCACTTTATAGATAGACTCTGAAATTACAAGAGAAAGGTTAAAGTTAAGTTAAACTATTTGACGGAATAAATCTCGTATGAAACAAAATGTGACAGACACGGAACACACAAAACATTTGATCATCTTTTATAAGAGCACAGCCTCAGATAAATCTTTGGGGCAGAGTGGATAGTAGGCTATATCATTAATTATTTTAGATAATCATATTTTGAAAAATTTCTTCGATCCTTCCCCTAACCAGTATTCCGTGCCCCTACCCTCAAATCCGCCCTCATTTTCACTCCGAATCACTGGGATAGAAAAAAATTACAACAAAACAAATTAAAACAAAAATTACAAAAATTCAAGTCTGACTTTGTCTTATATAAGCAATTATTTATTGCTATCTTCAATTTACCATATACCTCTTTCACAATGCCTGCCATAGAATCCAAAATTGCAAAAGCAAGCCAACTGTGGATAGCTGGTCTTGCCCACAGTCATACAAATACCATTACCGTTACAGTCAATATCCGTTCTACAGTCATCTAAAAAACAAATAGTTTTCATAAACAATTTTAAATTTTCTCAAAAATCCGATGCAAACAGCATATTCTAGTAGTTTTCATTCATACACGTGGTCGGGTTCTTTCTGCCGAGAAAAATTGTGAAAGTAGTTCACTAAAAACACAAAAACAGTGGAAACATAACGACCAAGGTACAGTAAAAGCATTAAAATCCAGGTCCAACACACCTAAAAATATACATAATTAGTTTGGTATCTAATAAGGATTAACTAATAAATTTTACTTTCGTATTGGCAAAAGTCGCCAGCAAATCGGCTCTCACAGACACAAGAATTTCCAATCCATTCTCCGCCATTCAGACAGTAACCATTTTCATCATCTGTGAAAAAACAAAAAAGCCAAACCTAAGGTATACAAAAATCATCAAAAAACAACTTTACATCCAAGAAAAAGCAAACTAAGATAGAGTTTAAACTTAGAAAAACACTATTTAGATTTGTCAGTGCTTCTTCTAAAACTCCTCTGATTACTGTATTTCACCTGTAACTATGTTAATATCAGCGCAGGACCAAAACTTGTAGTCGCCAGACCATTCCAAAGCTTCCCGCTGCAATCGAAGAATACAGTTCTGGCAGTCCAACTTTTTCGGTAGTTTGACTTCCGCAGATTGAGCTCTAAAATAAATAGGACAGTATAGTGTACAGAAAGTTTTTGATTTTTCGACGACAAGGTATTATACATGGAACACGGGATCATTTCGTCATGTGTCTATATGGCAAATAAATAATGTATACTAGGTAGTAGGATATTAATTGAAGTTGTTTCCTAATAACATTAAGCCATTTTTGTTACAAATATGTGTTATGTAAATGTAGCACGAAAATATAAAAGAAGATGAAAATATTATCAAATTGGCACTGTTATTACAAAAATTAAATATACGTTTGATCGTCCAATCCGACAAATTTGTTGGTCTTAGTCAGAGTCTTCAAATGATTTCCGTCTTCGTCTAGAAGCTCGATTTTGTAACCACCCTAAAATAATTAATCCTAAAAAAGCTTAAACTAATTTGTCAAAAAATTAATAGAAATCTTACTTTTAATTTAATTCAATTAATTTAGACTTAAATTTATACAAATTTTACCCCAAACTGGTTAGATGTGGTCGGCAACGGGCCAATGGCCTATGCTAGGGATGAGGTCCAGAAGTGGTGTGTGTGCGTGTGTGTGTGCGTGTGGGTGTGTGTGAGTGTGTATGTGTGTGGGTGTCGGTGTGGGTGTGTGGGTGTGTGTGTGTGTGGGTGTGTGTGGGTGTGTGTGTGCGTGTGTGTGTTGAGGGTAGCTGTTGGCGGCACCGTCGCAGGAAGTGAGATGGTCTATATGTCGTAGTAATTTCTGTATTCAGTAAATACTGTATTTACTGGCCGATTTCAGTAAATACAGTATTTACTAGTAAGAATGGTATTTTCTTTACACTTCCTATCTTTACACGTAAATACCATTTTTACTGAAATTCGTCCAGTAAATACTGTATTTTCTAGTGAATTCTGTATTTTATGTTTACTGCCTTTGTCTATTGTGTGTGGCTAAGGATGCAAAGGCATGCCGACGTCATATTCAAAGTCAAAGGATAGGTCATGCATAATCACATAATGAGAAAAGGGGGTGCATGAAGATAAATTTCTGAAGTTAAATTAGTTGATAAAATTACAAATACTTATAGTTGACTTATCACAGTGAAAACAGTTTCGCTGACACCTTAATTAAAATAAACTTTTACGTTTGTTTAAACGTATGCTGAATGTTTTAAAAAATAAATGTCTGCTTAAAGTTTTAAATCTGCTAAGTTGCTGCTAAGGAAACCTGCTAAGGAAACAAGCAGCTTTAAAACCATTACCTTACTTTTATTATTCTTTATGGGTAAACCCATAGGATTAATATACCGACATATCTGTTTTAAAACTTGATAATAATTTGTAATTCTGCAAGCTGATCTAACTTCAGAAATTTATCTTCATGCACCCCCTTTTGCACATGTGATTATGCATGTCCTATCCTTTGACTTTCAATATGACGTCGGCATGCCCTTTGTATCCTTAGCCACACACAGTAGACAAAGGCGTTAAACATAAAATACAGAATTTACTAGAAAATACAGTATTTACTGGACGAAATTCAGTAAAAATGGTATTTACGTGTAAAGATAGGAAGTTTAAAGAAAATACCATTCTTACTAGTAAATACTGTATTTACTGAAATCGGCCAGTAAATACAGTATTTACTGAATACAGAAATTAGTACCAAGAGTCCAAGAGTACATAATGATAAGAGTATGCCACTAGGCAAGCTCTCTCTTATCAGAGCAAAAACTATGCTCTGCTCGCTAACGGCCCACCCCCCCCCCCGCAAATCAGTACCTAGTCTAAACGGGGATACGCTCACTCGCTCTATGTTTATGTGCTTAAGCTCCAAAACACAAGCAGTGTGTTAGCGAATTTTGTGCCCGCTTCGAGCTTTAGAACACAAACATAGCGCTCAAAATTCTTTGAAGTGATGGGTCTAATTTGCGGGGGGGGGGTGGGCCGTTAGCGAGCAGAGCATAGTTTTTGCTCTGATAAACATAGAGTGTGCCACTAGGTACTATTATGTACTATTGGTAGTACTTACTAAAATCGTAAAAGAATTAAGCAGAATGGAACGGGTTAAATGGAACTCGATCCATTTCATAAAAGAGTTAGAAGAGGAAAGGTTAAGTTTGACTGGAGTTGAACGAGTTAAAGTTGGGTAGGTAGGTATATATTCATTTTAACTATACTCTACTCTGCTCTACTCTACTCCTCCATGAAAAAGCCCTGATACCCACATGTGTACAGTTTCGAGTCGAGTTAGTGAGCGGACTCACCAGCCACGAAGCTGGCATCCATTTCCAACTCTGTAATAGTCTCAACAGAAACGTCGAACAACTGCTACTGTATTTACTGTAGATCAACAGGTTCTCCAGAAACTTTTATATCACAGTTTTTAGTAGTCAGTATAGGTTACAACTACTGCTTTTGAGGGCTCCGCTCCGCTGGTTATACAATCACTGATCTGTATTGAGTACAATATATAATTCAAATATTACATATATATATATATATATATATATATATATATATATATATATATATTGTACAGCTAAATTATAAAAATATATCATCTGTTTTAATAATATATATGTCTTGGCAGTTTTAAAACTGCAAAATACATACATATCTTGAACTTAAACTCCCCTCTTAAAATGACATTCTTGCGCATAATACTTATGTCTCTTTTCAGCTGTAATGTTAAATAAACGTAAACGGAAAGAACTCTGCGAAAAGTCAAGAGATATACGTAAGGACAGATTTCATTGTTATTTTAATGAAATTTCAGGGACTTTTTAGGCTCGTCTTACGTACTGAAACATTCACATAAAAAATTGATGTTAAATTTACACAATTTCTTTCTGAACATCTTTAAAATTAGGTTATTTTCCGCCTTTCTGCTTTTTATTTTCCTTTTTTGGGAGTCTGCTTGTGATTACAATGCTGCATTTTATGACCCCGTCAATTGTTGTTTGAACCTATACTTGTAAAATTTAATACAGTTAAATATACCAGTATATAATTACACCTATATATGGTCGTTTATGGTGCTCAAAAACCGTTTTACAACATTTTGCTTTTATATTACATTTTAAAACAGACACTTCAGACTTTTTGTGTTGGTGCCGATTTCCTGAAATCTTGAAGCTCTGAATGTTTTAGTTAACACGTGATCTGTTGCTCAAAATCTTTTGACCCTTTCTTAATTTACAGAAGTTTATTTGTCATAAAACTAAGAGATGTTGTACCTAATTAAGATCATTGCACTAATTCTGATTACAGAATCAAAATTTTAGTGAGATTGTAATCTATTCGACAGTGCTATTTTTGTGCTGTTTTGTAGTGACATACATACTTTAAAAGACTAATTAGCTTAATTAATAGTAAAGCGTGTAGTGTAGTTAGATTTGACATTTAGTATTTTGTATATATTAGTTAATTAGTTTAGTAGTTAGTCATACTACTAGTTAGTATATATACTAAAGTCTGACCAAAAATTCTTGGAACCGAAATGTGAGCGGCTGTCCTGAGTTATCATTTGAAGGTAGCATATACAATGTATATATTTTTCGAATCCTCAGGAACCCGAGATTTTGAAAATCCGAAAAATTCCGAAATTCCGGATTTCATTCACGGAAAATTTAAAATTTTTAGTTTTTCGCCAAATTTTTATCGCAATCCAAATTTGGTTCTCACAGTCGAATAGAGACGGTCCTGCTACACATTTTTGCTCTTAGAAGCTTTTCACGAAAATGCACCCAATTTCCGGAATTCCGGGTTTTCTAAATTACCGGATTTTAAAAATTTCCTCCAATACCCTCAAGATGGGTATCATTCGAAAGCTCTTGTCGAGCTGAACAACTTTTGTAATAGAACGAACTCGTGAAAATGCACTCAATTCCCGGAATTCGCGAAATCCGGATTTTCCGGATTTTAAAAATTTTCTCCAATACCCACAATATGGGTATCATTCGAGAGCTCTTGATTAGCTGAACAAATCTTGTAATAAAACCAATGTCTGAAAATGCACCTAAATCCCGGAATTCACAAATTCGGATTTCACTCTAGCTTGGAAATTTTTCGTGAATTCCGAGAACTGGGCTCATTTCTGCAAGTTGGTTCTATTACAAGATTTGTTCAGCTCATCAAGAGCTCTCGAATGATACCCATATTGTGGGTATTGGAGAAAATTTTAAAATCCGGAAAATCCGGTTTTCTCGAATTCCGGGAATTGTGTGCATTTTCACGAGTTCGTTCTATTACAAAAGTTGTTCAGCCCGATAAGAGCTTTCGAATGATACCCATTTTGTGGTTATTGGAGGAAATTTTTAAAATCCGGTAATTTAGAAAACCCGGAATTCCGGAAATTGGGTGTATTTTCGTGAAAAGCTTCTAAGAGCAAAATTGTGTAGCAGGACCGTCTCTAATCGACTGTGAGAACCAAATTTTGATTGCGATAAAAATTGGGCGAAAAACCAAAAATTTTAAATTTTCCGTGAATGAATTCCGGAATTTCGGATTTTTTCGAATTTTCGAAATCTCGGGTTCCTGAGGATTCGAAAAATATATACATTGTATAGGCTACCTTAAAATGATAACTCAGGACAGCCGTTCACATTTCGGTTCCAAGAATTTTTGGTCAGACTTTAATTATGTTACATATATGGCTCCACACAGGAAAGAATTTTGTTGAGTGTGCTAGTTGCGTCAATGTTATACTTTACAGAAAATGTTCAACGCCTACACAATTTTGACTTCTCGAATATTTTTTGAAGAGCACATTTGCCTTACCATAACCGGCAGCCAGTTTCTGAGAAAATAAGAGACTTATAGACTGGGTTTTCTGTATATATAAAAAAAAGTTGGGTGGGGCGTGGGAGGACCCCTGCAATTTGAGGGGAACCTAAAGTGGGCAGAAATTGCAAAAAATGCAATAAAATTAGCCTGCTTTCTACACGTAATTGCTAGCTAAAAGTGCTCAAAAATGCAGCTAAATAGACGGTTTTAGACCAATCATTTCCGGGGAAGCCGCTTAAGTTGTCCACATTTAACCTTGAGCAAGGATAAAAGCAAAGATTTTTGTAGAGGGACTGTCTTAGAACAGAAAATGGAAAAAGGGACAGGAACGTGATATATATAGATTGTTATATATATGCGATATTGAAGTTTTTTATGTTTTTTCACAGTGTGTTTTCACCATATACGTACAATTTGTACTGACTGTGGTTTTGACCTTAGGCTACAATCTTGCATGTGTACTAAATTGTTCTTGTGACAAGAAATTCTTGGGTTTAAATTTGGCTAATAAGTAGCTGAAATTTTAATTCTTTCATCCACCGTTGTATGCAACTAGTCTTCTGTTGCGGACAAAGTTTAAGTCTTTGACTCAGACTCTGAAAACGCTTTGTTATGGTCTGAAAAGTTTCTAAACTGATAGTCGTCTAATAGCTATGCAGTTTTTGGAATTTTAGATCAATTTAGCATTTCTGGAATTTTAAGAGAATATTTAATTCTATTTTAGTCAACCGTGATTCAGAATTCTTCTTCTTTTTCTCTGTCTATCTTGTGCCTCCATTCGCATTTTATCTTGATTTTTCTGTAGACCGTAAAAGATTTTCTTTGTTTGGCAAACGTAAGAGCTGTCTTTCAGTCAAATGGTTGTGGCTGTTAACCGAAACTCTAGTCTGTGTCGAGTTTAGAACCTTGATTTTCCTAGAATGATGACGAACTAAGACTACATACTTCAGTGCAAATACTGCGTAAATGTGTATAAATAATGCGACTGCTAAGCTTCCACGACTTCTTTAAATTCCATATGTACTGTACTGTACTGTTTAACCTTTCGTGCCGGCTGAGTTCGTACGGCGCGGCGACCGGCGGCTCTGACAACTCGGCAAATACCTTTGCGTCTATGGGCCTTTTCGTCGTGTGCCGTGGCGACCGAGTGGTTAAGGCGTTTGACTTTGGGTCCAATAGTTCGAGATTCAAATCCCCTGCCACAGGTAAAAATTTTAAAGGTAACCCCGAACAATTCTCGTACACTACCTAGGGTCTTGTCTGTGTCTTGTTACTCCCATAAGGCTTTCACAAATCCCCTTGACCAAGGGACAAGGCACGTGTCGGTTAGCCGTAGGCTCTAGCTAACCCAGCGATCTATCCTTAATTGGTCGGTAAATTGTGGAGAGAACAGGTGTCCTTGTAGGATGTAACGTTGCGAACGCGCCCGCCTCCCTTCCTCGGATGCAGTCATCATTTGTGGTGGCACTCCTGGCTCTACGACTGTGTGTCCGGGGATGAGCACCAGCACCCCATGTCCTCCCTGAAGCAGGGATGGAGATATTTTCCAAGGATCACCTTTACCTTTATCTTCTTTAAGCTGATGTATGTCAGGTCAATGCTTACAAAGCTTCCTGTAGTGTACTGCTCTTGCAGTCGTCAGAACATGACTTAACATTGTAGTTTTTATTTCTTCTCCATGCTATTTCTTTATTTCTTTTTCTTGTACATTTTATAGTTTTCTACACAGTATATATATTTGGATTAAAATGGCGCTATTTTTATCATTAATCTTTTTCTGGTATTTCTCATCTGTTACCTACTCTCATGTTGTGCTCACTTATCCGCCTGCTCGTTATCTACCCTCAGACTTTTTGGACAATGTCAGAACACAGCCACCGTGTGGCGTCCCGCGATCTCCTTCAGGTGAACAGAGAAAGAGATAAATATATAAATATAAGCAAATAAAGAAAGAAATAATTAAATAAATAAAAAATAAATATATATACAAACTGAAATGATAAAAAGTTGTGGTATTGAGTAATTGAGATAGATTTATATATTTTGCAAGTGTTTTAACTACGTAGTGACAACAGTTACTACATACATACTACAACATCTTTGTTAATGTAATGTAAATAAATACAACGCTGCCCTAGTATCTGAACTCTTCCCAACTTTTCCTGATTTAAAATTCTATCTGGAAGTATATACCGTAAAGTCCTCGTATTTCTTTGCTGACTCCATTAACTTTATTCATAATTCTTAAGAATATATATAACATTTTTGATCTTTGGTATATAACCATTTGGTTTTACTTTTATTTTTAGATGTGCCTACAAAAATCAAAGCCGGCTCAAAGTTTAACGTTACATGGCATATGGCATATCCACATCAGGTGTGTTTCATTAGTTTTTGTTGTCTTTTGTGGCAA